>JAKOGI010000125.1:250000-450000 GCA_029747015.1 Carnegiea gigantea | reverse complement strand
GAAGCAACTCTTCTGTCAGAGTCAGGTTTCGATCCTGTAACCTGTGAGACCTGTAAATTTATATGAATTTTAAAATTTAAAATCAAATTAATTTCTAACTGTTTTAAAATTTAATATAATGTGAATAGTTGAAAGGTCAGGATTTACTGTCGAGTTTAAATTTACTGTTGCTATCTATTAAAACTCCACAAATCACTTTCCATGCAGTATCTGAGAATTCTTCAATTGTGACACTTTACCTATTTTAGCATTTATTATATAAAGATACTCTCTTCACACATGGTAATAATTAATTAATTTTTCCTCAAATTAATTATTATCATCTAAAATAAAAAAGTGAGAGTTCAACAAAATTAATTAATGAAACATTTACTTAATTTTAAAAGTATAGAAGTGTGATTTTTTTTACTTAAATTATCAATCTTGATAATTAGTCTCTCTTATTTTCAATATGCTTCCAAACTATTGATGCGAACAAATAAATTTGACCCATAAAATTAACAGTATTTACTTTAAATATTCTATTCATGTGTATGATCACAAGTTAGAGCAAGGAGTAATAGGACATTTATTTATGGAACTCTTGGTAAAGTGTATATATATATATATATATGCTATTAATAAGCAATAATTTACCAAATAAGTCAATTGATTTCTAATATGCTCAAGTTGCAAGATGAAGAGAAGTTCAGATGCATAATTGTAATGCGGACGTTATCGATCAACATTCTCTGTTAATTAGTTTTAATCTGATGCTTTCTATAAAAAAAATTTTTAATTTGATGCTGATGACTGGGATTTGGATTTGGATTTGGATTAATCAACGCCACCCTACTTTTGTCCTTATTCGGCCGTTTGCCCGTCAACTTCAGTATGTATTTATTTTCGTAATCCTATTTTAATTTATAATAAATATTTTAGAGGACTCAACGGGATGAAATTAAGAAGGAATAAAAAAAGTGAATATGGTGAAATGTAAAGTGATGTATACGAATATAGTAACCAATATCGATATAAGAAATTTGATAATAATACTTGTATCATTCATTAGTTTTACAATATTTTATAAATATAGTTATATATTATAATATATCAAACATTACATAAATTACAAGTAGATAGTTACAAAAGATTCGATGACTTAAATGATTGACAATCTTAGATTTCCCTCCAACTCGAAAATGGAGCTCTTATAAAACTACCACAGCTATTTAGTTGTATCCATTTTAACATATGATTTTTATTTTTCTATATTATATTTACCTTCGTTTAGTTCTAACTATGCTCAGTAACATAAATCATATGGTGATACGGGAATTTATTTTTATGCTAAAAATTGAAAAAGAGGAAGTGAACCAAATAAATTACATCGTTATCACTTCGATGCATAATATGTTGGTGCAACTTAAAAGACCTGTCTTTGTTTATATAAGAAAGAATCGTTTGATCGAGTCATACATAACGATAATGTATGCTAACGAAATAATTGGAGGGGGAAAAAAAAGAATACCAAACTTTGTGATTGTGATGTTGAGGGTGAATTGAATTGGCTTGAGTATAATATTTGACGCCACAATATATATTATGACGGTGATTATAACAACTATCGACATTAAACCTTGAGTTTCTGACTAAAATTAAGAGACTACACAAGCGAAAATAACAGATAATTATTTATTTAATTGCAATCATCTTCACGCATTTTTACATGAACATTTTAAAATTTTTGGCGAATAGGGTTAACATAAATTTTGGACAATTTTTTTGGTGCTAACAAATTTTGAACTATTTTTCTGGTGCTAATAAATTTTGGACTATTAAGTAGCTCATGCTAAATTGATCCTCCTCCAATCAAAAAAACAAAAAAAGGGAGTCATGATTTTAACGAGAAAGATTCATGAATGCGGTTGTCCAGGGCACACATAGTAACGACAATATCGTTTTAAATCGAAGCTGATTTGCAAATGATTTGCATGCAACTAAAATAAAATAAAATAAAATAAAAACATGAACTGCTTTACAATTGTATGCCTATAACTAGTCAACTAAAATTTTTTTAAAAAAAACAGAAAAAAAAAAACATGTCGCATATATGCATGTAGACTTTAGGAATAATAAAGCATATGATTAAATAATACTAATTAAATTAAATGTCTTGATTTTTAGGAGGATTTTCATCACTTTCTCACAGTATCGCATGTGCTCCCATGTGAGACCAGGAGCACGTCGTAATTTTAATTTACTAACGTAATGCAGGATTTTGCAATGGAATTCTCGAACCCTATCTTTTAAAAAAAAAAAAAAAAGTTTGAAAATGCAGTACATAGATTAGTCACCAGATTGTTTTATTAATGAAATGAGCACATGTTTGCTCACAATTATACTTACAAGTGCAATTTATATGGAGTAATTATACCATAGGCTAAATTTTTAAAAATTGTAGGATTTCACAGGAGAATGTTATTGCTCATAAATTAGAATGTTAGAGTATGAAAGTGGGTCTATTTATTATCAATTGATTTTGGGTTGAAACCTCATCTGAGCTTATATGTTTTATGTATGACTATTTGTTTAAGACCCAATTGATATATCAAAATTTAATATGATGTCAGAGTAGGTTGTTCGATCTTGATTTGCCACCGTCCTCATTTGATTAAATTGTGTGCACATGTTGGGCCTTGTTAGTGACCCACACGTGAAGGGTATGTTGAAGTATGAAAGTGGATGTTTTTCACGTTGACAAAATGACAGAATATAAAAGTGGATATTGTCCCACGTTGATAAAATTAAAGGGTTTGAGCATGTATATAAGTTTGTGAGTCACTCCACCCATTATCAATTGGTTTTGGGTTCTGATAACTAGGTATTCTCTCTCTCTCTCTCTCTTATTTTGTCGAAGTGTAAGTAGCACAATTTTAACCTTTTTGACCTAGTCCTTCTGTGAGAACACCAAGGCTCCAAAGCTTCTATCGTACTCTTAAGAACACATGCTTTCAAAAAGTTACATCATCAAAAAATATATTAAAATAATTTATATGACAAATATTCTTAGAAAAAAAATATATCCATATGATAAGTGAAAATAAATGTTCCTAAAACATATAAAAATTTGTTGGTTCCAACGTTAATTCCATTATATCAAGAAGAGACTCTTATAATTTTATACATAAATTATTTTCTGTGACGCCCTTGAGACAAGTAATTGGCACCTCGGGTTTTCACATAGGTGAGACAATTTTTTATTAGTTCCAAGCTAAATGTCACGCATATTGCAATTTATTATTCATGTCCTACCTTCTAAATTTTGGGTGTCTGTAATTTGAAAGTGTTTTTGAGATGACAGTAGTCATAAAATTGCCGTCCAAATCGAAATTGGGGAATGAGGACGACAAAATATCATGTCTCAAAAATATTTTGTCCCGCTGTCCATTTTTTCCGTGGTAATAAACAGGAGTACCTTGATGACAATGGAGACCAACTGCCTCCAAATATGGCCTTTTTTATTAAAAATAATTTATATTGCCTTTGCATTTTTCAAACTGTATTTGTTATGTTAGCGGTTATATAAATATAGAGAGAGAGCTTGATTTTCGGGAGTATGTATTCTTATGTGTATAATATGCTTTGCTCCCTTTTGAGAGGCCCTCAAATTGAGCCTCTAATATTCTAAGAATTTGGTTGTGCAATCATCGAATTCGAGAGCCGAATACCATGTCAGCCTATACGGCTGTACCCTTAAACTGGTTTTTCAAAAAAGAATTTATATATATAAAAAGAAAGAACAAAATTTAACATACATATCATCTTAAACATTTCTAATATAATAACATCATTTGATTTCGGTCGACGACATTTTGTTTGGGGATCATTCAAAGAACATAGATATTATAGTCAGAAAAGTGCAATTGCTCGTTATTTCCGATTTCATTCTTTATTTGGATATTGTTTTGGAAATTGTATGGGTTGGGCTAGGAAAGGATGCAGTAAGATATTGGGCCGTTTGAGTTATGTGTATCAGCTATAGATCATGCAGCATTGCAGCCCATATGAATACATGTCCAAATCAGTGTCAAGTCCAAATTTGAGTCAATGGGCCTACTTTATAATAAGCCCAAATGCTCAACTGGGCTGCCCTCTTCTTTTTTTTTTTTGTGTGGCTGTTTTCTCTTCCCCCCCCCCCCCCCCGCCGTAATTTTAGTGTTGCGACATAAATGACTTCGCTAGTCTTATATGATCTTCCTTGTGTATAGCATTACCCAAAAAAATAAAAATAAAAATTGTGAGGCCATTTTATAATAGTATCTTTTATAACCCTTACAAAGATTAAAAAAAAAGAAACCAAAATAAAGAAAAACTAATATTGAAAGGAAAAAAAGGGAACAAGGAAGGGAATATTTTTGAATCCTTGGTCTTTGTTAATTGGAGTTGAGTTACATTATCGATCCATGATGAGTGATTGTTGGATGGAAATCTTTTAGTAGTAGTTCTCTATATTCATAATACTGTACTCGAGACCTTTTTAAGGAAAAATAGATGACCAACCCCTTAAATAAATACTAGTTTGCACTTGTACAAAAATTTGATTAAAACCCCTTGTCAGTGAAAGTTTTCTTTCTTGCTATTAATGAATGTACAATACGAAATGAAAATTTTCATATCATGGCTTGTGCTGATTTATCATACAATCGAGAATGCGTACCCTCATTTGTTATGCGTATATATATTTTCTCCATCACGTGTATACACATTCTCTCCGTATGTATTTATCATAGATAAAACTTTTGATACATGAGTGATGATGCGGCTTGCGGAAGTATGCACTTTTAAAAATATGAATGTATGATATAGCTTTTGTATGATAATGATATTAATAGAGTATGTTATGATTTGCGAACAAATATACAAATACAAGTCTATATTGAATATTAATTGTCTTTTATAACATTATCACATGCTTGGGCTCATTAAAACCATGACTTTAGTAGTAAAGGTTTTCATAATATTTAGCCCTAAAAATCATAATAGATACACAATCCCTGCAATGCTTGTGGCATGTCTTTCTTATTTCAGGAACCTGAAAAGGATTGCTCACCAATCTCCACTACTAATGGGGTACGTATTCATTGGACATCAATTGTGCCCCCCTGGCCCTAGCCCTATATTCAACTCAAGCAATTTGTATACTTTATTTCTGGTAACACATACTCTCAGCAGTTACATTAACAAATATATATTAAAAAATTAATATACAATAAATATACACGTAAAAAATACATATATGTGGGCAATGAGAGTATATGCTCCTAAGAGCACAGAAAAGACTACCAAACTCAAGAGATCCACTCTTTGACCAAGAATAAGATTTTGGGTACCATTAAATATTGTATTTCTACCAAAATGTGACAAAAATAGCCAATCATAAGATAAATAGCGTGTAACATTCCTATTTATTAGGTTTAATACATAAGTTATGCCTCCTTAATTTATGTCTCATAATGAGCTGGGGAACTTGAAGCTTCTCTTACATGACTATCAGTTGTAGGGTATATTTTTATTCTAGAATTAATCTTTAATAAGGGCTATCGAAAACCATCTGTCGATGTTATTCATATGCTTGGCAAGTCAGCTTATGTACACAGTTATTAAAATCCAAAGATTGCATATGTACTACTGTCATTAATAAGCACCAAGTTATGAAAGCATTAATGTTACAATGGTTTGACAAATTGCATACTACATATTGTCATTAGTGGCAAATTATTATGTACACCCGAGAGCATATGCTCTCATATCTATTTTATATATATATATATATATATATATATATATATATATATATTAGGGCATATTTGTTATATATTTTATATTTTAGTATATAACTGCTTATATGTTACATGGGAGTACATACATTCAAATATATGATATAGGCTTTGGTCATTAGTAGTCACATTTACAACTTTTGTGTTAGAATGCCTTGTTTAGAAGATGAAAACCGAAGTGACGATAATTTCTTTTGTCTTTAATCTTCTGTAAGCCATGTCGAGCTGATCAATGCAAGCCAGTGATCTACAAAACAAAAGCACTCAACATTGAATCCATAAATCAAAATTTGTTATCCCCCACAACATTGTACTCCTATTTCTAGACCCCACTGAAACGAGATCCACATTGTTGTTGGTGGTGGTGGTTCCTAAAGCAAGTAATCAAAGAAGTGAATGATTAGAATTAAGGCCTAACTACTATGAGTCCTTGGGACTAACCTCAAGACATGAGTTCTTGCACATATTTTACTTTTGAAGAGCTTATGTGCACGAGTAGCAGCAACTATATACCTGAACCCGGGGGGGGGGGGTAAGATCAAGTTAATTAAGAAAATGTAGCAATGCAAAACCTCATTTCTAGCTTGCATTAATAAATTAATTAACTAAATAAACAAATAAGAAACTAATTACTTTGTACTCCTGTTTGTTTTATTAGGTTGGAAAAGGCCACATAAAATTTCTATTTACTCTCCTTTTTCTGTCTGCATGTGGTGGTCTAAATCTGAAACTTTTGTGACCAGGAACACTGGATGTCATATTGGATACCTGAATTTAAACTCTCACTGTGTAGATTATTTATTCATCATGACCTCTTTATATAACTCCACAGTATGAACCAGATTAGTTGCGCAATACGTAGGCTTGCGGGGTAACAACATCAATTTGCCTAAGAACTAGAGGCCCATGAAGTCACAAATGTTATTCAGACAGCGAAAGAATATCATAAAAGAACAGTGAAGTGCACTTGGCTAAACTATGCAACAGCTCAATAACCAGTAGTAATTAAGAGAAACCAGTAAAATGAGGACTCTTTTGAATAACAGTAGAGTCTAACACACACACTAATTAAAGAAAGTACAAACCAACCAACACTGAATCATTAGTCTCATGGACGTTTATAAGAAACTAATCTTATATCAAATCTAGGATCTAAGAGACTAATCTTATATCGAATCTGAGATATGAAGTGTTGCAAATCAAGGTGACGAGGAAAATAAAAGTATGTAGTGCTATGTAGAAAATGTCAGAACGTGTATGGAAAGACGTAAAATCTTACAACGATAATCATAACCCCCCATTAGTCTCTTTCCAGTGTAAAGGTACCCCCCCAAACACAGATGTTCTTCAGTACCTGAAGCCAAAATGACTCCTACAAGCCATTCAGTAGCATAAGCAATTTGTGGGTATTTATTTGAGACCCATTACGTAGGAGGTTCTCATTGGCTCAAAATGAACTTCAAGGGGCAGGGGCATCCGTACAGATCTTATTTGTGGCTAGTGACTTATTTGTGTGGTCAGAGTTATTATTGTGTGTTACGTAGATCAGCTGAGTTTTCCGTTTAACAGGTGTATATATATACTAATAAGTGTACATATTTTGTATGTGTTACGTATATACTTAGCATTATTTTAACTACTAGTCGTGTCGTTATATATAGAACAAAATTTCGAAGAAAATCAAACTTATTATTCCACCAAGGGTTTCACTTAAATTATCGAAAAAAGAAGAGAAATTTCAGAAGCAGCTCCATGGAAAACCAAAGGGGGAAAAAAGGAGAAATAAAAAGAGAGAGAGAGAGAGAGATTATGAAGGCAGGTGAGCAAGAAAGCGTACAATTCCAGCCTCATCTGATCCTGTGAACAAACATCAGACTCAGATCAAATCAGCACTGAACACCTTCGCAGACATCCAATTATTTAAAAAATAAACAAAATTAATTTTAAAAATAAGCAGATATATTCAAAATTGAAGATCTGGAAGAAGAACCTGAAAAGCTGGCCAAGTAAATTCGCCATTTTTTTCCTCTGTCCAAAAGTACAGACATTCTCAAGGCTCAGTGCTCTGCGCCAAAATCCACACATTTCTGCTCAGAGATCTCCAGATCTACCATTAGAAATCACTCAAAAAAAAAAAAAAAAAACAAAAGCAGGAAAAAAAAAGAAAGTAGAAAACCCTATTATTATTGTTAACCTATAAAGAAGATAATTCAGAATATATTATGCATATGTATATGTAATTAATTAAGCAAAAATTATGAAGTAAATAAAAATTAGCCATTTATTGCCGCTGCAGCATCATCAAGATTCTCATATCCTTTGCTTCCTTCCATCCCCCCCCCCCCAAAAAAAGGAAAAAAAAGTTAAAAAAAAAGGTAAGAAGAAGAAGAAGAGGAAGAAGAAGGGGATCGAGGAGAGGGGCATGTGAATCTTGATGATGCTGCATCGGCAAACAACGGCTGGTATTATGTCTTCTCCACGTGAAACGACGTCGTCTTGGTGGGTGAGAGTGAAACCCTAACCCTAGATTGTACTAAGACATAAGAGAAACCTTAACAAAGGAAAATCAAAGATGGTGTATTTGGGGCTGAGGAAGAAAACCCAGATTGCAAAATCAATATTTCTGGGTCTCTCACAAACACCAACCCCTCAAAAGCTTAAAATTAAGAAAGAAAAAGAAAGAGGGAGAAAGAGAGAGGAAGAAGAGGAGGAGTAATGAAATGAGAAGAGAGTGAAAGGGGGTTTAAATAGGGGAAACTCTCCAGGGTTTTCAGGGGGAGGGGAGGGGGGTTTGCAATTTGTGAGAGAGAGAGAGAGAGAGAGAGAGAGAGATTAGGGATTGGTTGGTTCTGAAGAATTTGTCAGTTTTTAAGAGAGACTGAGAGACCCACAACGGTTATACATCGCGATCCAAGGTACCAGATTTTTTTTATTTTATTTTTATTTTCAATTTAATTTTTTCTATTTTCCCTAATAAAAAGCTCTTTTAATTTTTGAGTTTCTCTGACCAATTCAAGTCTCCTTTATTACTTACAAGCCACAATAAAACGTTCAAGCCCTGCAAATATATATAGACCTCATTATCACACTGAAAATTTATTTGATGTAGGTCAAACTTACAACTATGACAGCACTCTGCCCCTGTGTCTCTCTGTGTGTCTAAGATTTAATGTTTTGCGTCTATGGCAAGCGTTTCCCATTTCTTATATGCTTTGTCACGCCTAAAATTGACTAAATCCTCCACAAATTTACCCTCTTTTTCAGGCTCTCTACACCGCATTAACTGACAAATGACTCTTAATACTACCTCTAAACCCAATCAAGGGCCCATCTTATCCCAATCAAGTAAAAGATGGATTAGATAAGTTCTAAGCTATTAGGATATATAACGTTAGTTCTTCTGAATTGATGAAGTTGTCCCGTGTTGAACTTGGAATCGTCACGGATATGTCTACTTTGAGTCATTTAGAATCGATAGTGTGATATAGATTGGCATTGCTGGATCCAAATACTTGATAATTTAACTTTCTAATAGCTATCTTTTCACTGTAACAAAAAGAGTAGGATATGCAAATAGGTGCGGAAAAGTCTGATCTAGATCATTTGTTGATACAAAAAAGACCTGGAATTATTTGATTAATGGTCCAATGTGGTCACGGGATGATGAGAATCAATAGAAATCTTGAGCTAGTCTTTGTTTTGTGTACTTTGTTGCTTTGATTCGTTACGACCTTGACCTAAAAATGCTGCATTGATTTAATTCAATCCAATATATAGATGAGGATATCGCATTATTTAATTGACGCAAGCAGCATATGGGATCAAAACTTTCCTTCAATTCAAAACCCCAAAACCCCAGCAGGGCCGGGTCACCCCCCCAAAAAGTGTAATCTTTTTTTGTGGGTCTCTTAGAATCAGCCTCTCTACAGATAGGAATACCAGTAAAGGTAAGGTTGCCTACAACTAGGGGTGTTCATCGGTCCAAACTCGAACCGGATCGGACCGGACCGGTTTGGACTGAGGACCGAATAAGAAGAGGAACATGGGCCGTGGACCGGACCGGATAAAACTTAGACCGGGCCGGGATCAGACCGAAAAAATTCAGACCGGACCAGACCGGACAGAACAAATCAAATTGATTAAGGATTTTAAGTTTTCAATTTTTATGAATTAAGCAACTTGAACTAAGTTAGAATATCTAGAAGGAGGATTTTGGGGTCATTTAGTTATATTAAAAAAATTAAAAGTTTATTTGAGATTAAAACTTTGATGACCAACTTGATACTCCATAATTTTTTTTTATTCGGTCATCGGTCTGGACCGGACCGAAGACTGAATAAGAAAAATTCATGGACTGTGGACCGGACCGAATTTACTCGGTCCGAACCGGCCCGGTTCGGTTTTCACCGATCTTCGGTTCGGTCCGATTTCGGATCGAATAATGAACACCCCTACCTACATCTGGATTTTCCTAGATCCCGCGAAAGCGGGACCCACACTGGGAGGTGGTGGTGGTGGTGGTAGTGTTGTTGACTATGCATTAAAAAAATTACATTAGTTAAAATTAATTAGTGAGAGTGTATAAAAGCTACTAACATTGCCCCACATAATAGTTTGTTCGTCTCAAAATTGTAGGTGTGATGTTTGGGAAAATAATAGCTCATCAATCTTGGGAGCCTAGTGTTGTATCCATGTAAGTGTTGTACAATGTGAAAACAATGAAATACCCCCAATATGCTACTATGCCGCCTCAATCTGATCAAAGGGATGCACAGACAGATTAGACTTCAAAAGAAAACATTGTTGGGAAGACAATCTCTTAGTAAAAATATCTGCAATCCGTAACGTAAGTGGTGATATATTGCGAATACAAATCATTAATTACAACCCGTTCAATGTGATAGTCAACAACAATGTGCTTATTGTAGTCATGAAGAGCTGGATTTAATTGCCGTCATGTGCATGACACTGATACTGTCGCAACATAGGCAAGCAAGATCTGTTATAGTTATGTCTATAGCAGACAAGAGTTTGAGAATTCATATAGTCTTTGCAACAGTATAACAACTAGCACCATACTCTATCTCAATAGAAGATTTTGATATAGTACATTCCTTCTTCAATCTCTACAATAAGGTTGGATCCAAAAAAAACTACATAGCCTGTAGTAGAATGACAAAAATCCTTGCAATCTGACCTCTTTGGATCTGAATATGTAACAACAATCGAAGCCACAACTGAAGTCGAAGTTGTAGGCCATGATTCAAGGTGCCCTCCGAATACTTAAAAGTACGTTTCACAATATGAAGGTGAGTAGTATGTGGAGCATGTATAAATTGAGAAACTGCAAGGACTACGTAAACAATGTCTAGTCATGTTCCAATAAGATTATTGTAAAGCACCTATCATGCTACTATATTCAGTAGAACCTGCAGCCAGTTCACCATCAAAAGAAGAAAAAGTGGTTCTTACAACAGAAGTGATCTAGCAGATTCACAAGTATGTAAAAGAAATTCGTGGAGCGAATCATCAACACAGTTTTGTTGCGAAAGAAAAATACCCGAGGTTGCAAACCACTTGAACGCCAAGAAAGTAATGTAATTCCCCCAAATCTTCCAAGGCAAAGGTTTGAGAAAGAAGATTGACAAAATAATGAATCATAAGAGAAGACTTGTATGTCAAAATCACATCCTTCACATTAATAAGTATCAAAGTATGACAAACAGTTCGATGAACATGCACGAAGAGATCAGCATTACTACAAACAAATCCATTCGACAACAAAAATTGTTGAAGTAAAGAAATCAAACTCAAGGAGCTTGTTTCAGACCATAAGTACTGTTCCTAAGTTTGCATACATCATGGGGATAATCTAGGTGAAAGAGTATTTATGCAAGATTGATTCTTTAGTGGAGCTTTGAGAGCGAGAGACACAAAAACTTGAGGCGCAGAAAACTAAGTAATCACGATCTTAGAATCCTGAGTTATATAGTTTGAGAAGTAGCATAAAGGAAGGAGTTCCATCCATGGGGGCACAAGCAAAAGCTTCACATGTCTAGATGAACAGGAAGCTAAGGTTGGTTGCTTGAGCACAAAGCTATCTATGGCTTGGGTTACACACGACCAGGAGAATGCTCTGATACCATGCAAGATTTTGGAAAAATAATAGCCTACCAGTCCTGGGATCCTAGCGTGTATTTATGTAAGTGTTGTACAAAGTAAAAATATGTAAATATCCCTAATACACTTAGGAACTTAATTTGATTCGACTTATCTCTCAAATATCATATGGCAATATTTGAATATTGGCATAAGTTATTTTACACTTTTGACAGATATATGTATACGATCAGGAGGCATGGGGCCCTATTGAAAGGGTTACAGAAAAAGGCATAGCCTTTTTGGGGGGTTAATCAACTTATTCTAGTTGGAAATTCATAGATTTTGCAAGGGTATGAAAGCGTATTAGAGATTATGCGTAATTTATGCCTTCATTGTCCCTTTCTATTAACATCTTTCACACAAATTTGAAAGATTAAAAAAAAAAAAAAAAACTGATTTAACTTGGAGTTACCAATAGTTTTGATGAAGATACGAAACCGTGAAGTTTTATGCTTCAATTCATGAATGCCATCTTTGTTTTCAATTGCTATTTTATTATGGCTTAGGTAGGAGCTAGTGGAGTAGATTTCTGGCTTAAAAAACCTTGTACACGCCAGGCTGTACTCGCCTGGGGTTTCTCACCTCATATAATCGAAAAGACAAGTTGAAGAGGAAGTAAATTATGAAAAAGTAGAGCAAATATAAAAAAACAACCAAAAAGCAATTAATTAAATTAAATTAAATTGGAAAACCTCAATCCTCCGAAGTTATGAACATTAATAATTAGGTCACATGCCAATTCAAGAACAATTTCCCCGCTGGATTCCCATGCTCTCCCTCCACTATTCTCTCTTTCTACGCATCTAGTTTGCTCTACGTATTTTCTTAATTTAAAGTGACGGATATATGCCAGCCTAGTTAGTAAGAATTAGACATTATTTTAAGAAAGAATACGTTTCTTATTTTTTATTATAATGAAGCACAATTCTTTTAATCGATGATTTTATTTGACAGGGATGCTGATAGAGATAAGGCTACCTACATCTGGATCTTCCCAGACTCCGCAAAAAGAGACTCACACTGGGAGGTGGTGGTGGTGTTGTTATAAACGTCCTTCGAGTTCTTAGATGTAATGCTTAGATCTCTCGAGACATATATATATATATATATATATATATATATATATATATATATATATATATATATATATATATATATATATATATATATATATATTATGTGCGCATGTGTGTGAGGATGTGTGCAATACTTGATATTCAGTTCATTTAAATATACTTAATAATAGAGCAAAAAGATACTTTTATATATTGTGTCCAAAAAATTGGTAAATAGTTTTTACAACTCTCAAATTTTCGAATCATTATGATTCCGATCCATTCATCTTATATCATATGATTTTTAACCTTTAGTTGACTAACATGACTTATTCATTTATCACATGAAAAACTTAATGGTTAAACATTATTTCAATTAAAAAGTAAGAAAATGTAGGTTGTTGGTTAGTATTGAATTTTTTTTAAAGAATTGTTATAAAATATTTGAATTCAAATTCAAACCATAGCTGTATTTGGTAATAAAGGTTGAAGTAGAGGGTTATGATTTGTAGTAGTCAAAATATTATGTACTATTATTTAAAAATATTCGGCAAAGTAGTGAATAAGATGGTGGTTAGAGGTTTACCTAGTGTTTTTCAAAAGCTAATGAAAATAGCTTTTAAGAATTCCTACATAGTGGTTGCATTGTAATTTGCAAATTACAAAATTATTCTTTTTATTTACCAAAAATATTCATTTATTATACCCTTTGTAGTCATTTATATAAATCTACTATTTCAAAACCTATATTTATCAAACGCATTTATTTTAAATCGCCAGTTGAGCAACTAATCATTAATCACTAATAAGTCACATCTAATCGGTACTATAATCACTAACAGTTAATAAAACAACTAATGATTACTAAAACAACTAATTTTATTGAACATATACTATATCTATTTGTTCACCTTCTTTAAAAAAAAAAAAAAAAGAATAGTACGTACTTAGTGAAGACTAATTTTTTGGGAATTTCAGTAGTGTACGTTAAGAAAATAACAAAAAATGAAAGCAACATAAAATAAATTCAAAAGATTTTAAAAAAAAAAAAAAAACCAGTAGCGTTGAGCACGGAGTAGTGGAGTAGGTCCACGCATGGCCATCCTCGTACGGGAACAGTATCCGAGGCCCTCCTCTGTTTCTTATTTTGTTTTTTTACCAATTTTTCTTTTTTTCCTTAATTTATTCGCAGTTAATTTAAGTTTTGCATCATTTCTGCCACTCGACTAGTCTACTGTCTTCCACCTCTCCCACTTGCAACTTGCGCCTTAATAATTTCCCCCTCCTTTTTTTTTTTTTGGGCCTTAACAATTTCCGCGGCCTTTTTGGTTGGCACTTTAATTTGATAATTCATATAATGAGATGAGATAATGACAATAATTGCTGTCAATTAGGATTGGATAATGAATTGAGTATTCATCAAGTTAAGTAGGTCGATCTATTTAAAATAGGTTTAATAAAAAATATGATTAATAGTGGGTCAGATCATCAGTGGATGAGCCCATTAAATCATATGAACGAGTGGGGTCTGGTCGGGTCGTTTCACTAACGATCTTTTTAGTATTTTGGTACTTTTTTTCGGCCCATTTGCCATATTAATTTGCATAATATAATTAGTTATGTATATTAGTAATGCTTTATAGGTACCAATAGTTATTGTACAGAGCTTTTCTCTGTACACATTTATTTCATTTTGAAATGTGCTAAAAGTGGGTCATTCATTGACCGCCCCAATCTGACTTGCATCATTGACAGATCGACCATAATCTAGTCCAGTCCACTTTACAGATGAATTGATTTTAATATGATCCGATCTGATCCGTTGCCCGACCTAGAATTAATAAAGCGGGCTAATTCATTACTATATTCCTGTTCTAACGGCAGCTAGCTAGGTTGTTAGATTCTCTCCAAGCCTTTACTTTTTATCTCCGCATTTCTTCACTTCAATATTTAAAAGTAGGGTATATTCCCAATTTCCCATGCCGAATTTCTTATCCAACATTGTAAAAAAATATTTTTCTTCTGATCGTTGATGCCCTTCAACAAAAGCAAAGACAAGACATCAAAATAAAAAGTAATAGGAAAAAAAAAAGTACCAGTAAAAGCCACAACTGCTAGAGACGACCAATAGGCAAGACCATCAAACAAAATTAATAATATTTACTTTAATCTAAAAACAATCCCACTTTTAAAAATGTAATCTTTAAAATGAAATTAAGATTTAGAGTTGTAGCAAAATAAATTAAGTATATACCGTATTTTCTATTTCATTTCCACCAACTAAACTTCATACTTGAGCTTTGGTCACGTAGCCAGCGTTATTCTGATTTATATGCATCCAAGTTGTATGTCAGCAATAAAGTGTGTATAATTCATTAGTTTGTTAATTAATTCATATTTCTTTTCATTTATAGCGAATGATAACATAGCGAGCGAATTATATTTCTAATTGTGTGAATTGTCTTTTTTATGGTCCTATTTGGCAAACAGCTTTTAGCTGTTACCTGTTAGCTGTTTGTATTAGCTTTAGTTGTTACCTGTTTGAGTTAGCTGTTTGAGTTAACTATTTGTTGAAAAATTGTTTGGTAAAATTAGCTGTTTCTGATAAAGTTGTGAGACAAAAAGCTAATTCTTCAAAAAGCTCTTCCAAAAAGCTCATGGAATTAGCTTTTTCAAATTAGCTTTTTGGACCCAAAAAGCTATTTTAAAAAGCTCTTTCACCAAACACCCAAATTAGTTTTTTTACTTGGTCAAAAAGCTAATTTTGGTCAAATAAGCTCTTTTTCGTCAAAAAGCTCTTCAAAAAGCTCTTAGCCAAACAGGGTCTATGTCTTAGATAATAATCCTAGGACTTTGTTCTTGCACTCGTCATTTTCTCTTTTTTGAGCAGTATGTATGAAGGGTGACTTGAATTTTGATTACCAACTAAAATGAACTAGTAATGGGAAATGCTTCTTCAGTAATTTCTATCCTGCATTGCTATATGAAATGAACACATTTTATATTTAGGGTGTGTTTGGTAGGGAGAAAAATTATTTTCCCAGAAAATCATTTTTTATGAAAAATATTTTTCCAATAAAAATGATTTTTCACTTACATTTTCAGCTGTTTGGTGGAATGAGAAATCATTTTCTGTCCACTTTATTTTTTGCTATTTGATAGAATGGAACACGGCCCCCCAGCCCTCACTTCATTTCTTTTTATCATCAACCCCCTCTGCTACTCACTGCTCTGACACAATCAACGAATTCTATATCTCTATCCTCTTCAAAATCATACTCAAAATACCAACAAGAAATATATTCGATAATAAACTCAGAAAAAGATAGAGTCAATATTAATGGATCTTAATTTTTCTACTATTTTCAGGGATTACCTAATAGAATTTAAGTGATGTTAAACCCAAATTAAAGAAAACGGTGAAGGGGGAGACGATGGATGTCTCAAACTATGAAGTTCTTGAAAAGGGAAACAGTAATAAGGTCAGAGAACTCAAGAAGGAATTGTAGAGATTGATAATAGAAATCATCGATGAAGATGAAGAAGAGGAGAAGAACGAGAGACAAAATAGGAGTGGAAATAGAGTGATTTTAAGCATAATTAAAAGAAAATAGAATAAGAGACAAAATTGGGCAACGAAAGTGGGACCTGAAAAATCAATTTTTCTACTTTTTCAAGGGAAAATAATTTCCTTCACATGGGGTAAAATAATTTTCCCTTGAAAATGATTTTCCCCTCCACCTTTTACCAAACAACGTGAAATGAAAAAATCATTTTTCGAAAAAATGATTTTTCTCCTACCAAACACACCCTTATATTACAATTTACACATGAATATTGAAAATATAGTGCCATTCCATGGCCCAAGTATACCTTCCATTATGGAGGCGAGCGGTTCGAATGTTTGTGTATGCATAAAGTAGTTGCCAAATTAATTCACCTATGTGAGGTATACAAAACTAGTTATGTTGGGCTCAGGTTTAGGCAGGGCTTGTTTAGCCTCCCCTTGCCACTATACTAGTCAAATGAAGCTCTTGAATATGAGTCTACAGTGCTTGAATGTTCACCCTCGCAAACAAACTAGGGACTCAATATTTTGTGAAAATGAACTGGCTAGCTAGTTTATTTGACGAATTTCTTATAGTTCCACTGAATCCAGGTTCAAAGACATCCTCAATTTCCACATAATTCCACTATATCAAGGCTGAAAAACACCTTCATCCCCTGTTATCATATACATAATTAATACATTTTTCATAGACTAATCGATCAATTAATCAGTCCTAGCTACTCCAAGAACCTTTACTTTGCTAGTGAGTAGGGAGGATGAATGTACGTACGTATAGAGAGAGCTCAGACGTAACGTGTGAGAAGTGATGAATGATAATTGACAAGAAAAGAAGGAATCAAGCAGGCAACGTGTTGAAAGTTTGCATGGGAAAAGGAGAGGGAAGGCAGCTCTACCCTCTACGATATGTCATAGCCTCTGCACGTAAAAACTTTCCTATTTGGAGTAAACCTTAAACTCAACAAACGCATGCACATTTTAATTACAACCCACAAACAGTACCTCTAAAATCCAAATAGATATCTCCTCGATCAGTTTTCTGCCACATTTTTCAGCGCAAATTACGGGCTGTAAATATTGTATGTATATATATACGACTGCGAGCAAACTACTCGTCGTTTTGACAAATCATTCATCGATTTCGGACAGCTGCCAAAATGGCAGAATCAATCGTACGCGTTCACGTACTAGCTAGCTAGCCAGTCCTTCCTCTTTTCCTAGCTATTTAGCTTGTTACACTTCGCATATCATAATGAATTTAGATTTTGAACCTGATAAGGGGGTCATTCAGGTTGGTTTTAGGTTGGGTTATTTTTGGGTTGGTTTATACTCCGATAAAAAAATTTAGTTCAATTTTATTTTTGGGTTCAGTCCTTTCAATTTAGGTTGATTTCAGGTCAATTATTATTCTATCTAATAAGCTTATCTTACAAAGAAAAATAACATTGATGGAAAATTGGCTTGCTTAGGGTGAATTCTAATTAAGAGTCCGCTTTGAGTTATGCCGTTTGGGTGTCAGGTTAGGCATAAATTTGAGTAATTTGATTTGGGTCACTATTGTCCAGTCTTAATGGAAGATTAGATTGGTTGAAATCAAATCAGTTATCAATCTTATTTTTCAATAATAATGCCTTGATTTTTATTTATGATAAGGATGCATGGAAAGATGAATTAACACGCCGTCAGAATGGATATAATTTCAGGTTGTGGGGTAAAAAAAAAAACTATCTATGAAAGGGATTGAATTTTACATTTCCAAAATCCAAGTACTCGCGTTTATATATTAGTATATTACTTAAGATGTTAGTAAGGGAAACTTAATATGATAAAACATTTTTGACTTCAAAAAAAAAAAAAAAGAAAATGACGAAACACTAAGCAGCCTAAGGTCAATTGTAGACGTCTTCCCTCTCAATTAGAGTTATCCATCGAGGCATGGAGTAATACTAATAAATACAACATCAACAACTCCATTGTAGATTCCACTTTCACGGAGCCCGGAGAGATTCAAATATAAATAGTCTTATATTTTTAGACATCTCTATTATTAGAGAGGGCGATTCTAAGAGACCCACATAAATTAATAAATAATAATAATAATAATATAACTATTAATTAAGTAGATAGACAAAAGGTACCAAAAGAAATACTTACAAGACCAGAAAAAGTATAACAATATCTCAAGAGATGCAAGTATCACGCCTTAAAGAATAAGCGTTGGGATGCTAATTCTTTTGAGTAGAGGGGAATATTAACATACAAAAATACTGCATACGTAAGTTAGAAAAAAAAATAGCAAAAACTACACACAACATATTCCTACCATCCAATAGCCAAAGCCAAAGCCAAGAAGCTAGCTGCATATGGTGCACAACCTTACTCCTCGACCTCCACAGACTCCCATCCTTAGGACCTCAGCTATGTCCTCCATTAACTGCAAAGATTTCAAATCATGCTTGTTTCAGCTTTTCTTAAGCCGTCCTCTGCCTTTCTAACATTCCTAAAGGTTATCATCTCACATCTTCTCACAAATGCATCATCACTTCTCCTCTTGAAAGATTTATTAATATTAGTATTATGGAGTAATACTAATAAATTTGTTTGGAATAGAATATCCATCAGGTAATGACATTTTATGGAGGGAATCTGTAAAATATAAGAGCAATAAACAAGACAATAGCGTACCCTAAATATATTGATGATTCATAGTGCGGGTAAAAATTCGTTTGAACCTATTATTATAAATCTATCCGACTCGAAAAAATCAGGTCCTGTCACAAGATTATCTGAATTTAAAATCCGAAAAATCATTCACCTCCGTATTTAAATTTAGGGAGAATTTGGGTCTCTCAATTTGGGTCTAGGAAGTTCAAATAGTGTGACGAATACGGAGCCAGACGTGGGACAATATAATACATTTATATTTTTAGTCTAACATCCGCCAAACTTTCAGTTCAAAAAATTGTACAATTTTCAGTTTGGTGCTTTGGGTCAATTTCAAACCTAATTCAAACCCAAAGACAGAGCAAAAAATGCACAATTTCTTTTTCTAAAAAAAAATACAGAATATAATACCCCTTCAAACACTCAACTAATTACTGTAAGAGATAATGCCAACAAAGGGAAAAAGGTGATTAGTTCATTATGCATGAATTGGATTAGAAACAATGAGAAGGGCTTGACGATCAAGGAAGATCTTGCCATGGTTGCCCATTGTATATTTGAATGGTCGCCCCATTGTTAATCGTGAACGTACTTGTCATGCGAATACCATTTTATCTAGGATAATAAGATAACAAGATATATATGAATATTGTTAACATTTAAATTTCAAGTCTCTCATCTGGGAAGACTTTGATACAATATCGATAAGAAAACATCTAAACAAAAGTACAAACTCTGAAGGTATAGGAAAGATTATTTTGTGCCCTACACCAAATATGAAAGTGGAATGTTTATTCTCTTCTACATCAAAGGAATCTATCTATTCTTATCTAACCGATGAAAATTTTCACATAGTTAATGATGATCTTGAAGATCTTATAATCTCAAACATTCACTGCATGTAAGCGAAAATTATCTCATTCTTGTCCGATGTTAAATGTTAACGCTTAAATAAGTAGATACATAGCGTGTATGAGCACTATGAGACAGTTCACATCACGTCAGATCATTCAGATCAGACTAAAAATGACATGATTGCTCGAACGTCCCTTCCATTATTCAATCCTTATCGCGTTCGTAATTTAGGATAAGGGGTAGTGATTAAATCCAAACAAGGAGAGCATACAAAAGGCATGGCTAGGGAAATTTGAATTGGTAAAGTAATAAGCAAATATTAGGATTTGAAAGGGTCATAGGTTAACGAGGTGCATATAGTGTAAAGTGTAAACATGCAAGGCCACAGGGGAGCAAGTATATAGTAATGCAGCAATGAGCAAAGCAAGAGGGGCCCTTTTTGATATGGAGTGGGGATCAAAATGGGTCATTTGTGCTATTTGATTCTTTTGGCCTTTGGCTTAATTGCTGTGATATCATGGGATGGATGGGTCTTGTGATGCCATGATGATATGATATAGAAAAAGGAGAACGATTCTCGATCGATGAATGGAAGGTGGTTGCCATGTACAAACAAGATGATTCATCATCCAAGGGTGTTTTGATTTGACTTGTATCAGTACAACCAAGAGAGAGACAGGGATAGAAATTTGCTGGAGAAACTTTAGTTCATCTTTTTGTTTGGCACCAAGCTGTACGTTTACCATAAAAAGTTGGCATATCGTATTTTTAGCTGGTGTGTGTTGGCATTGTTCCCTTGTTCGTGATCTCCATGCTATGATCATATGTTTGATTTTCTTCATCTCGTACTCCTATTTCATACCTAATAAATAGGTTATTCGCTCTGTATACGGGTCAAATTTAATGGTGTAAGTTTGCCAAGCTAAACATGCTCCAACCAATAATTCAGTTTCATTACAACCCTAATTGAGTCAAGTTCGGAATGAATCATGTTTCGGATCAACGATATTTCGGTTCGATTTGGGTCGAGTTGAGTGACTTTTAGTTTGGGGTTCAATAATCTTGTCTTCCGCCCCCCCAAAAAAAAAAGCAATTTCATGGAAAATGTTAGATAAGGTCCTATCCTGCTCTGGTCAATTAGGTGACTCTTTTAGAAATGTAAACGTTTTGGTTTTGGTAAACCATAAATTAACTGCGAGTTAACTGACTTTCCAAATGCCCGAATCAAGAACGAAATCAAAAATGAAAATTTTCGGTTTGGTCAGAACACATCGATTAACCAAACTTTTTGGTTTTATTTGCTCAACCTTATTCCTAAATATGGTATGTACCACAGTCATTCTGAATGAGAGGTCATACTTATTCAAAACATCACCAATCTCTACGTTTAATTCGAGCATAAGATAATGGAAGGCCTAATCCCCTTACACACCATACCCTTAAAACCAACACGCATTCAAGTAAGGGGATGCATTATAGTATAAAGCTATTCCTAAATTTCCTACTATTAATTTAAAGTTTTGGTTGAATTGATTCTTGAATAAGTACAATTTTAGAAATAACCAGACATACCAACTTAATATTTTTGCAAACAACCCGAAAAGACCTCATTTAAAATAACTTACATTTTTGTGCATTTACACATCCAAATAAATATTTCTCCTACAAATCAACTATACTACCAAAAACCAATATTTGTCCGCAACTAGATTAAATACTTATGTATACACTAGCATATATACATATATGTATGTGTGAATATATATATACATATCTATATATATATATATATATATATATATATATATATATATATATATATATATATATATATATATATATGGCATACTCAGGTAGGATGAGCTACTCCGTGAGATGAATAGGATGAGAATATGAAGGCGCTGTTAGTATGTCATCCAGAATTGATCACTACTAATTATCACTGAAACTAAAACAAGTATTGATCACTAATTAACACTATAAGTAAATGCATATATTATTATTTTTAATGAAAGTAAAGCTCAAATACATTAAAAATAAAGTTGTCGTAACTATAATAGAGGGCATGGCTCGTGATCAAAGAACGTGTCTGTAATGATCACTATAGATAGATCAATTAATTTATCACCAAGTATAATTCTGACGATCACCAAAATTAAAACTATTGATTACAGAAACTAAATATATTGATCACCAAATATATCTACCACAGGTCGTGTTTATAATATATGTTTTAAAACATGATATCAGTTAGTGGTTAAATATATTTTCTTTAGTGATCATGAAAATTATATATATTTGGTAATCGTGCCTATCATCGACATATATGTAAGTAGAATGTTTAATCTATATAGTAATTGTGAAATTACGATTGGTAATTGTAAACACAAATTCCGAGTCTGCAATCAATTAGACAAGAAATTGAGCAGCAAAGTGAAATTTTTTTTTTTGTATTTATATCAAAGAATGGGTACAATCTCTGTATAGCTGTTACAAGAACAAGTATAACAAGTCCTCTGATTCAATCTCCTTGAGTGAGTTTGAATAAATTTGATCCTGAAAGAGGGCCTATGAGGCTTAATCTCAGTCAGGATGTGAGTTTGAATCTCTACCAGTAGACGGCACATATTTGGGATGCTTGTTGTCTTCTGCTAGAGAGAATTCTTGAGCTCTTGTGATTTCTTCCAAAAAAAATCCCCCTTCAAATGGGAGGACTAGTTTCCTTTTTATAAAGGAATGACATGAGGATTTCCTATTAATTATCCCTCAAAAGAAAAGGAATAATAATTTATTTTCTGCATCATTGCGACACGTGGCGCTTTCTGATTGGTCGTTATAATTATTCATCAAATATTTAGTTTAACACTTGGCAGCGTATAATTGAGCGAAATATAGGATCTTCCACATGGCGGGTCTTAATTGAACGGATATTTTTGCCTCCTACAGTAATTGTTATAAATATGTTTGTTGATAAAAAACTATACACTCAATATATAGTAATCAATAGAGTAAATTTTAGTGATCATCAAAATTATATTTGGTAACCAATTCATCTATCTATGACGATCTCTATAAATACATTTCTTTATCATGAACCATATCCTCAATTATAGTTAACAGATTTTAGTGTTGATATATTTGAGTTTTACTTTCATTAAAAATCATAATGTTTGTTCTTACCTAATATCTTGATTAGTGATTAATAGTTTCAACTTTATTGATCAACAGTGCTATATTTGGTGATCAGTTTTGGGTGAGAGGTAGCCAACACCTCCATGATCTCATTGTATTCATCTCACGGAGAAACTCACCCTACCCGAGTAACCCCATATATATGTGTGTGTGTGTGTGTGTGTGTGTGTGTGTGTGCACACAGATATATATATATACTATATATATATATATATATATATATATATATATATATATATATATATATATATATATATATATATATATAGACACACACACACACACACACACACACACACACATATATATATATAGATAGATAGATAGATAGATAGACATAGATATAGATATGTAGACACACACACACACAAAGAGAGAGAGAGAGAGAGAGAGAGAGAGAGGGAGAGAGAGAGAGAGAGAGACGTATGTGTGTGTGTGTGTGTATATATATATGCTAGCTTATAACTTAACACTAATTTAACTAAGGTCCTGTTCGGCAAAATTAGCTATTTACATCATGGATCGCGGTTCAGGTAGCGAATAGATGTTTAGATAGCAGATAGCATTTTGAATTTAGCTATTAGCGGATAGTTATTTAGATGAGCGGTTTAAAGTAATGTGTTCGGTAAATTTAACTGTTAAACTAACTGATTAATACAAATTGACATAAAATGACATAGATAATCGCCAAAGATAAAATTTTTAAGGGGTATTTTTTAGCTAAAAAATATGAAACGCTATTTTTAAATGTCAAACGTTAATATCATTAGCTTTTCAAAAACATTACTTAAAACGCTAACTGCTACTTGAAATGCTAGTCAAAATATCAGTTTACCGAATAGTAAAAATTAACTAATTAATGTATTGACTTGGTGAAAATACTAAACGCTGCTCAAAATACTGTTACCGAACACGGCCTAAATTAATGCTTTTTTAGATACTAACCGATATACGTACTTATTAATGTACCAAACAAGTACTGATCTTCTCTAACAATCATTAATTAACATAAATTCTGCTAACGAATTTACTCTCATTTTGTCTAAAAAAGAATGAAATATACAGTATATCATACACTTGGGATTATGTATTCTCACCTATAAAGTATACATATATTTTTCAATGTTTATTCATCATATAGACAAATTTTGATATGTGGAGCTGACATAGTTTATAAAAGTATGTAGTCCTAGGGGTATGATATAGGGTTTGAAAATATACATCCAAAAGTATAAAATTAGGAGACGACATGAACCTAAATACCCCCAAAAGGCTTAGTAAATTCCAGTAATTGAAAACATTAGGAAACGGAATTTTAACCGAATCTGACTAATCAATTAATTAGGACAGGACATCACTCATTAGGGCCTGATTATTCTCATTCGAATATGATGAAAAGCTCTAATTAAAAAGACGTGATGCTAATTTATGCTAATGACTTTGGATGTGTAAAAGAGTATTCGCTAATCACTTCAATTCGGGTGTGTAAAAATTAGGAGTGTTCTTACGGTACGTACACAATCCAAAACGCACACTGAATTAGGGAATTAGCACATGTCAATGGAGAGTATATTGGCTTTATACACTAATATATCTTTCATCAGGATAAATAATTCAATTATCATTTCATCGAATCACACTTCTTTTATAGAAACAAAAATTTATTAATAAAAAGTCATTTGATATCTTTATTGGCGACGGTATCAGAAGAATAAATCTAACAATATCAATTGAGGATTTGAGATACATATCTTTTCAGAGTTAATGAAGATATACTTCCGATCAGCTCCATATATATACTTGTATCAATATTCTAGCCAAAAACCACGTCGTTCAATTTCAATGCATGTTTCATGAACATCGACGAATTATAAATTTATAATATATAACTTCACAAAACAAATACTGCATACCTCTCTTCTCTGTTAGAGAAATTTTTTATTATTTTTTCTTTTGTGGGAGTCTTAAAATGAAGTCCATTTCAATTATTATATACTGCATTAAAATTTATCTTTCTGTTATCAAATTGAAGCTAATAATTCACTGGCACATTGAAGTCCTGGAAGTAAATATCAGACTTTCTATTTTTGGCCTCTGTCCATACCCAGTCACTGTTACACTTGAGCGCATACAGTGTCGTATGAACTTTTCAGGTCAGCCTTCGCATTCATTATTTACTGTATCACACTATCACCTTTTAATTAAATAAGCCTTATTTACTTATCTTTAACAAAAATAATTCTTCACAACTTCGTATGCAAACCAATTGCAAAAACAGAGAAAAAAATAATTGGCTACAATTTCTTGTTTTTGGTGGGTATGAATGAGACATAAAGATTAATGTAGATATAATTTAAAGTCAGATCTATAATGACGATTTTAATAGAATGTATTAGTTGAGTTAACTGATATCCTATTAGCTACTGTTATAAAATAGAGCTTAATGAACTTGGTCTTTAGTTTTTCTTTTATTCCCTCTTTTTTAGTAGGAAGGGCGTGGATTTTGTTAGATTGCGAAATATTCTGTATATGATTCGACACTTGTTGCACCTATATTTGACCTCATTTTAACCCTGATTTGATCCATTTTTCTTGGTGTTTTCATGTTAAGTTTATATGAGAAATGGTCAAATTCTCTTCCTTCGAGCCATATCGTACTTATAACGTGTTCTATCTTACTTTCAGGAGAAATCCTCAAGTTTTGATGGAAAGGAAGACTTTATAAGCAATTTCAAGGAAGACTAGAGGTCTAGCGAAGTCCAAGAGCCAACGGAAGATGCGTGGAAGATGGCACGATCATGTAGCAGGGTCATACGACAGTGCATCTAAGGCAAAAGCCACGCACGGCCATGCGTGGTGTCCGTGCACTGGCGCATGGCCGGACCATGTAGCAGGGTCGCACGACCGTGCATCCAAGGCAGAAGCCACGCATGGCCGTGCGTGGTGCCGTGCACTGGCACACGATCGGTCATGCGTCCCTCAGGCCAGCGCGGCGGAGTGGTTTTTGAACTTTTTAAAGCAGATTCTCTTTTAATTTTGGAGAGAGGCCTTCCTGCTGGGTTCCTTAGGGGGCCAATTAGGGTTGATTCTTAGCCTTTACAAACTCTTTTGGAGGGATTAGATTAGGTTAATTTTGTGTATAATTTGTAGAAGACGGATCGATTTCGAGATTGAAAGCTAAGTTCTCCTTTTCTCCCTCTCTTTGATTTCATGCTTTTGAGTTTGTATGCTAGTTCTATAGTCTATTGTTTCGCTTTTGTTTCAATATGTAGTTTTGAATTAAAGTTTTGATCTTTGGTTGTGATTAGTCCCATAGATGGCTAATTGATTCTTGTTTAGGCCTTAACCTAACTTGTTTATACTAGAATTTATGATTTTCTCTCATGCCCGTCAAGTGTTCGATGAAATGCTTGAAAGAGCTTTCATCCGTATTTTCTAACAATTGACTTGTGTTGAAAGGTGAGGTTAATTGTCTGATGCGGGTAGAGAGAATGACTAGCATTTGGACACAAAAATAGTTTGGGTTCTAGCTAGATCTAGGGTTGCTACTTTTATTGTTTAATTGGACTAACCCTATGAAAATAAGTAGTTAGAACAATTAAACTAGTATTCGACCCTTGGGAGGGGCTTATGTGAGTTTTGATGGTGCAATCGATTAAGTCTGAATCCTAGTGTAACTTGGGAAGGTTACAGTTTGACCTGATTAGTTAGTTTATCTCAGATTTAATCATAATCGAAGTCTTTTGTTTGTTTTAGCAATTTAGTTATATTTTCTATCCTCATTTTATTTTGCTTAACTTGAGACGATTTAGTTAGTTATGGTACTTGAAAACACAACTTCCTGCGGACGACATCCCGAGTACTCAATGATACACCTTGCACTTAGGGTTTATAAATATTAAAACTTTCCTAACAACATTCTCGAGGCACACCTTAATCTAGACAAGAGCAAATTCATATGTACCAACACAAGTTGGTTTAAGTGGTTTCACACTTGTTCCCCTTAAGCAAAATTTCAGATTCGAGCCTTGTAAATGGAGAAAATCTATAATTTGAGAACTCTCTACTTTTTATTGGATTAACAGTAACTCGACTTCAGTACAAAAACAAATTCAATTAAGTAATTTCCATTTCATTTCCTTCCCCTCCCAACCTAAATCCAATTCGAGGACGACAATCCTAGATCACATAATCTCACTTTGATTTTCTAGTTCTCCGAAAAATCACCTTCAACATGACAATCATTTTGACATTATAGAAATATGATTATGACAAATTAGTGCTCGTGCATTTCGTTAGTAAATAGAAGTTGATAAATTGATAAAATTGATAAATTGATAGACGTGATAGGAGTTGGTTTTTTTTTTTAAATAATTGGTGGAAGTTGGTTAAAGTTGAAAACGATTTTAAAAACTTGATAAAAGTGGATAAAAGTTGAAAGATGCTAGTAAGAAATGTACATGAGTGGGGATTCTTTTATAAAATTTTTGAAGGAAATACTTAAGAGTTGGTTGAAGTTGGAAACGATTAATTAGAAATTAAAATAATTGAAATTTATTATAAAAATTGATAAAAATCAATGAAAATTAGTAAAAGTTTGTAAAAGATCATAAAAATAAATTTACTGACAAAAAGAACAACCCGTTAGTTCTGCCAATATTAACCTACGGGTATCCAGGTAAAGAGTATGACTGGACCGAGGACAGAAACAGCAATAATGAAAAAAAATAATAATAATAATAATGATGAGGGCTATTAATTGTAAAAATTGCCAGAGGCCAGTGTGATGATTATATAATTTGGCGACCTCCCAGACATAAAATGTCGATTTCATTGCCTTGTCAGATTGAAGACACCATAACCTGATACACCACTAGCTATTTCTTTTTACACGCGGAATGGCAGCATTTTAGTGGATGGAAATAATGATAATCAAATACTATCCAGAATTTTACTGAGGTTGACCACCTCACACAGCGAAAAACAAAATTCTGCCATGGAACCGAGTGTGGGTGTGCGTGGCTGTGTGGGTCTGTGTATATATGTATATATTATTATTATATATGTGTATGTATGTGTGTACGTGTGTGCATGTATGTGAGTGTGTATCACATACGTGTACATATAAAGCATTGCGGCTAGAGTTGGATATCCATGATCTTGTTTTGTTATATCAATTATATTAAGAAATTATCTTCCTCGCCCGGAAAAAAAAGGAGTTGGCCGGGTATAGCTAGTATTTGGATGTTGAGTCCTGGCAAAAAAATTTTCAATTTGAATATTCAAATTTGTTCGGTCTGAAAAAATCGGGTATTGTCATAAATTTTTCGTTTGAATTTACAATATTTTCGACATTTTTATTGTCTGAACTCAATTTTGAGCCAAATTTAGCCTTGTTTGAATTATCTGATCCCAACAATTGGGTATTGCTCATCAATTTCTTGTCCGAATTTTAACATTATCCGATTTGTCCAATCTAAATTTTACCCTAACATTGATGTATGCATTTCACTTACTTTTTGGCTCTATTTTGGCAAAAAAAAAAAATATTTTAATTCATATACGTGTGGCCTCTCGATCAAGAAAATAAAGTTGCCCCATATAAATAACTTCGAGAGTGGAAGTTCTCTCTAGAAGTTATTTATATAAATAACGCTTGCCTCTTATTTAAATGGTGTGGAGATTTTCTCAAGAGAAGCAAGCTTTGTGATTGAAAGTGAGAATGTCAATTCACAATGAGAGCTGTAACTTCTCCTTGCCAAGAAGGATTGTCCCAAAAATGAGGGGAACCTGGAGTGATACAATCAAGATGGGGCTGGAAGGGTCCATGGAGGAGCAAATCTTCTTCAGAGAATTACAAATTGAAATTGGTAGCTACAACTCAATTCTGGGGAGATCACTAGTTAGGGGATGCACCATTTAAAGTCCTTTTCCTTTTTTATATGAATTATCAATCTAGAAGCATGAAAGTGTTGCTAATATGGGATGGCATGATGGCTTCACCTGGAGATGGATTTTGGGTTGAAAGCGCCTATTAAACCAACAACAACAACTAGCTTTTTCAGCTCTTCAACAACTCCTGCAGTTGAAAGGTCCAAGTCTCGGCAGTGACGACTCAATCTTTTGGGACCTATATCGGGTCAAGGGTTACACAGTAGCATCACTCTCCCGGAAGCCATGATGGTAAAAGCCTAGTTTGTGCATGGTGACTCTGTTGCGGCAGCAGTCTAGCAGAATCTGGCGCCCCCAAAGGTCGAATTCATGGTGTGGCGGGCTATTTTGGGGAAGCTCCATACCAAGTCTATCTTATTTATGAAATGCATCTTACAGGAGCACCAAGTCTTTTGTGATCTTTGTGGTTGGTGCCCAGAAACGATCGACCATGTTCTTCTCTTGTGCCACTCTACTTGGAGGGTGTGGTGTGCGGTGGTTCAAGCCTGAGGTTTTCATATTGTTGTTCCAGGTTCTCTGAGGGAGATGCTTGTTTTGTGGATGAGCTTAAAGGTTAAGGGCAAATTTAAGCAAAAGGTGTGGAAATCTATCTTCTTTGCTGTGGTATGGTCACTTCGGAAAGGCAGGCATGATCTTATTTTAGGTGGTCAAGCCTTCCAACTGGAGTAGATCTTGTTTCTTGTTAAATTTCAAGTTAGGTGCTGGATTAATTTATGGGAAGATAATTTCCTGTATAACCCAGCAGAGGTTGTTCTGGGTTCTTAACATATCGTTTTATGTTTTTTCTGCCAAGGTCCTATTCCTGGCTATTTCAATGATCCAAAAAAAAAAAAAAACTTCAAGAGTGGAATCAGTATCCTCCAATGGTTAGAAGTGTGAGTGTTCAAGGAGAAGAAGGGAACCCAAAAAAAAAAAAAAAAAAAACCCTCATTTATACATGCAATCCCGTGATTTTAAGTTTATTCTACAATCATAATTATATAAATAACCAATAATAAGTTATTGGGTGGCCGATAATTGAGTCAGAATTGATAATTAATTTTTCCCCTCTCTTTAGTTCTTTATTATCTCTTATGCAAGATCATTAATATGCCCTAAATAAATAAAAAATTGAATCCTTCATTAGTCATATAACTTAATGTCATGAAATTAAAGTCTCAACATAACCCGAACCAGCTAGAATGGATATTCATGCATGGCTGTGCTAATACTAGATATTGAATCAAGCTTATAATTTAGTTGAATTGCATATTGGTATGGTTAAATTGAGGAATTAAACAAATACATAAATAACTAAATTACATATTGAAATCAAACTTAATTAAAAGTTAATGCGTTTTTCATATTGGTACGGCTAGATTGTAGTGGTTAAGTTGCAGGAGTCAAACAAATATATAACTTAAAAACTATATAATGAAATAAAATTGAAAAATTAATGAGTTTTTCATATTTTTACCTAAATTATAGGACTCAAATAACTACATAAGTAATAAAATAAATATCTCGATCTTACTTTAAATTTAATATCTATGGTAGATATCTTATGACCTTCAATTAATAAATTCATCCTTTTAAAATAAAATAAAATTATACGAGTCTATCTCATGCATGTCTAAGGAGTCAATCACATGCATTTCTAGTTTTGATGATAACTTTTTCCTTCTATCTTGATAACGGAATACAAATTAAGAAGAAAAGTTGAAGAGACTCATTGTACGCAATATATTGTACAGAAACTGAAAATTCTCTACATCAGCAGAAGAGACTGTCTACAACAAGTAGTGCTGGTAAAAATTCAGGTTCGTTGTTTTAAAATTAGTTATTCGGACAAAAACTTCAAAGTCAAGCCCTATCCAGATTGCAGATTCAGACGTCGTAACTAGAGCTGATCTTGACCCCAAATATCTGAATGTCCGAATTTGTAAGATGAAATTTTTCATGTTTGATTGAAACTTGTATATGATTGAACATGGACTCGATTTTTTGATGCCGAAACCTGTCTGAATTTTTGATCGAAAATTTTGGAGATTTTATACCTATCATATGTCTATGCCCGCTTGTTCAAATGTCGGAATTTGATCGAACCCAAATTGGTCCAAAATTCAAACAACCCGGATCTAAATTTTTAGACCTGGATTTTCAACTTGAACCTGACTAGTTGTTTGAATTTAAAAATTGTGACAGGACTCGTTTTTTGCATAATCTGACGATTTTTGCCAACTCAATAAGCAGGGAACCTCGGCATTTTTGGTTGGGGGGGGGGCTCTTTAAAGCAAAACCTGAAACCTTGCTCGTGGGGGGCCTATTTAAGAATATTTTAGCAATGTTCATTTGGCAAATCATGGGAAAATGAGCCCACATTGGTCCATTGGGCCCCCACGAGCCGAAGGGAATCCAACGTGCAATTATATTTACATGTACGAGGAGGAAGCCCAAATAGATTGGGCGAGATACAACGGGCCCAAATGGCAGTACAAATACACACTTGTTTCATTTTTACAGTTGCTTTCACCTCAAACTGACAAAACATACTACAGTTGCCACAAAACTACAAATACAATATATTTGATTCATCCATCCCGCCCCCACCCACATTTATTCACACAAGCAAATTATTTTGTTGTCTTAATGTTAGGAAATTAGAGCGGTAATAATAGCGGAAGCGATAGGATGAAACAGATATTCAGAAATTCAAACCAGAATAACAGGAACAAAACAGCGACACACAAAATTTACGTGGAAACCCAAAACGGGAGAAAACCACGGGCGGCAACACCGACACAAAATCCACTATCATATGAGTTAGTACAGAACGATCTCATTCCCAATACAGAGATCAACAACAAGAGAGACACAGATCTCAAACACCCAAGAAAGAGATCAATTACAACGAAAATCTCTCAATACTAACTCCCAACAAAAAGTGGAATAGAAAAGGGAATTGCCCACAGGCACTCCCAAGTTGCACCGCATCAAACAAGGTTAAACAACCTAGTATTTATAGGGAAGCCCCACAGGTACCAAGGGTTCAATCCTAGCCGCAAACATATGTCTTGGCCACCAACCATCAACTTTCCAAAAAAGGAAAAATCTTCAACCCAAAGTATGGAAATAATATAATTTCCATAATACAGAAGATCTCATACACACAACATGATCTTGGATGCCAAGAAATAATCTCACAAAAGGAAATAACTTTATTTATTTCCAAAACCGGCAAAGGAATTTGGGACAAATCCCAACAAACTCCACCTTGGACCAAATTCCTCATCCGTCAACGATCCACGCCTCTTCTTTTGGTCTGCTGCCCATTGTTCGTCAGTTATCTTCTCGGGTTTTACGTGAGGTCCCTTCAGAACCTTCCACAACCGTGCTGAATGAGAACTGCTCTTATCTGCACCTTCCAGAAATTAAAACTAATCTCCCTATCGAATTTCTGAATATCTACCCTCATGATAGAAGACATCCTATAACCAGAGCTCTGATACCACTTGTTAAAAAATTAGAGCGGTAATAATAGCGGAAGCGATAGGATGAAACAGATATTCAGAAATTCAAACCAGAATAACAGGAACAAAACAGCGACACACAAGATTTACGTGGAAACCCAAAACGGGAGAAAACCACGGGCGGCAACACCGACACAAAATCCACTATCATATGAGTTAGTACAGAATGATCTCATTCCCAATACAGAGATCAACAACAAGAGAGACACAGATCTCAAACACCCAAGAAAGAGATCAATTACAACGAAAATCTCTCAATACTAACTCCCAACAAAAAGTGGAATAGAAAAGGGAATTGCCCACAGGCACTCCCAAGTTGCACCGCATCAAACAAGGTTAAACAACCTAATATTTATAGGGAAGCCCCACAGGTACCAAGGGTTCAATCCTAGCCGCAAACATATGTCTTGGCCACCAACCATCAACTTTCCAAAAAAGGAAAAATTTTCAACCCAAAGTATGGAAATAATATAATTTCCATAATACAGAAGATCTCAAACACACAACATGATCTTGGATGCCAAGAAATAATCTCACAAAAGGAAATAACTTTATTTATTTCCAAAACCGGCAAAGGAATTTGGGACAAATCCCAACAAACTCCACCTTGGACCAAATTCCTCATCCGTCAACGATCCACGCCTCTTCTTTTGGTCTGCTGCCCATTGTTCGTCAGTTATCTTCTCGGGTTTTACGTGAGGTCCCTTCAGAACCTTCCACAACCGTGCTGAATGAGAACTGCTCTCATCTGCACCTTCCAGAGATTAAAACTAATCTCCCCATCGAATTTCTGAATATCTACCCTCATGATAGAAGACATCCTATAACCAGAGCTCTGATACCACTTGTTAGGAAATTAGAGCGGTAATAATAGCGGAAGCGATAGGATGAAACAGATATTCAGAAATTCAAACCAGAATAACAGGAACAAAACAGCGACACACAAGATTTACGTGGAAACCCAAAACGGGAGAAAACCACGGGCGGCAACACCGACACAAAATCCACTATCATATGAGTTAGTACGGAACGATCTCATTCCCAATACATAGATCAACAACAAAAGAGACACAAATCTCAAACACCCAAGAAAGAGATCAATTACAACGAAAATCTCTCAATACTAACTCCCAACAAAAAGTGGAATAGAAAAGGAAATTGCCCACAGGCACTCCCAAGTTGCACCGCATCAAACAAGGTTAAACAACCTAATATTTATAGGGAAGCCCCACAGGTACCAAGGGTTCAATCCTAGCCGCAAACATATGTCTTGGCCACCAACCATCAACTTTCCAAAAAAGGAAAAATCTTCAACCCAAAGTATGGAAATAATATAATTTCCATAATACAGAAGATCTCAAACACACAACATGATCTTGGATGTCAAGAAATAATCTCACAAAAGGAAATAACTTTATTTATTTCCAAAACCGGCAAAGGAATTTGGGACAAATCCCAACAAACTCCACCTTGGACCAAATTCCTCATCCGTCAACGATCCACGCCTCTTCTTTTGGTCTGCTGCCCATTGTTCGTCAGTTATCTTCTCGGGTTTTACGTGAGGTCCCTTCAGAACCTTCCACAACCCGTGCTGAATGAGAACTGCTCTCATCTGCACCTTCCAGAGATTAAAACTAATCTCCCCATCGAATTTCTGAATATCTACCCTCATGATAGAAGACATCCTATAACCAGAGCTCTGATACCACTTGTTAGGAAATTAGAGCGGTAATAATAGCGGAAGCGATAGGATGAAACAGATATTCAGAAATTCAAACCAGAATAACAGGAACAAAACAGCGACACACAAGATTTACGTGGAAACCCAAAACGGGAGAAAACCACGGCGGCAACACCGACACAAAATCCACTATCATATGAGTTAGTACAGAACGATCTCATTCCCAATACAGAGATCAACAACAAGAGAGACACAGATCTCAAACACCCAAGAAAGAGATCAATTACAACGAAAATCTCTCAATACTAACTCCCAACAAAAAGTGGAATAGAAAAGGGAATTGCCCACAGGCACTCCCAAGTTGCACCGCATCAAACAAGGTTAAACAACCTAGTATTTATAGGGAAGCCCCACAGGTACCAAGGGTTCAATCCTAGCCGCAAACATATGTCTTGGCCACCAACCATCAACTTTCCAAAAAAGGAAAAATCTTCAACCCAAAGTATGGAAATAATATAATTTCCATGATACAGAAGATCTCAAACACACAACATGATCTTGGATGCCAAGAAATAATCTCACAAAAGGAAATAACTTTATTTATTTCCAAAACCGGCAAAGGAATTTGGGACAAATCCCAACACTTAATAATTTGGGAAAATATAAAAATCTATACTTAAAAGTACTAAATTGACTAGAATTGAGTTAAAACAAGGAATGACGGTGGGTCCCGGATCCAATCCATTTGCGAAGGGCATGGATCATCCATATTTGGACTGTTGGATTCGAGTCCACCTGGATCTTGGTTGGATTCAGATTTGGACCCGTTAGTTAGTAGAATCACACACTATTTTTTTAATTGTTTATTGATGTGCTACGATCTTATGGACTTCACTTACTTTTAGTTGCTTGTAAGTTGGTATTAGATATGTACGGTTTCAACTTGCAGTAGTATTTGGGTATGGACAATAATGGACAAGTTGTTCGTTTCTCGTTAAGTTATTAGGGACTTGACTGGACTGAAGAATGGTATTTGGATATTGATGTGCTTAATTGTGTACAATCATGTTATGCTTGCAGGAAAATTGCCAAAGACATGGTAATCGCCAAAGTCAAATTTATCAAAAGTTTTTTTGAAATTTACCAAAAAGTTAGAACACAAGAGATCAAAATAGTAAAATCCATTAGAGACCCATTGGACTTGTTAGATCCAAAGGATTTGAATCCGAATCTCATTTCTATGGATACTAAGAATCCAAATCGAGTTTAGATCTAGGTTCGAAAAATGGATCAGAATCTGAATTTTGGTGGCCCTGATTTAGACTTAATTCATTATCATCTACTTTCCACAAGAGATCCTTTGAATTGAAAAATGAAACCAACAAGCAAAAGCGAAATCAATAAAATTTTCACTTTTGCTCTACTAAACTGGTTTGACGGTTTCCAATCACAATTTCAAGTATTTTTTTTTTTTTTTTTGGGGGAATTGAAACCAAATTGGTTGAACCAATTCCTCTTTTGGAATTACAATTGAAATCTTTTGCTCAATCTCGGTCCAGTTTCAGAGTACGGAAACTACTAGTATGTTATGTAGTCGTAATATTTAAGAAGGTAATTAAACTTAGGCCCTTACACATTTCAGACTTTAATCTTTAATCGTTAAATTAACAGCTTATCAATATCAATATTTTTTTGATAAGCAACCTAGCTCAATGGGCCTCTATTAGTAGGGGTACCCAATAGAGCTCAGTAGGCCCAGGTTAAGGAGTGTCAAACATGGACACAAGACCAAGGAACCAAGACCCATCTACAAGCTCTATGCGCAAGGGACAAGTTTTTGCACGCCTGAGATCGAACCCGGATGGAAAAGGTAGCCTTAGCAACAATGTTATAAATACTGTACTGTACCGTCCGATATCGGCCGAAACGTACCATCCCGGTACAAGCTATTGTCCGGTATTGCACCGGTCAGCACCACTTTGTACCGTCAAATACCGAGCGGTACCGGTATTTTCAGTCAAATACCGCCCGATACACTAAAATTTTAATTTTTTATACTTTAATTTTTCCAATTTTTTGAAATTTAAAATGATACTAGCCCGGTATAACAGTACATAAATTTAATATGTCTCATTCTAATAAAAAATAATACAATGATTGATACGATATTTATAACTTTGATGACCACGCGCAGACATACGATGAGTTACTTCAGTTATCAACATCCCCGCGTTCTACTCATAAACACTCCAACGATCGCTCCTGTTGACGCAGAGCACATGTTGGACCGAACCTGCAGTCTAGCATGCGTTCCTTGTTTTGTCTTTTCCCCATATGCAATGCGTCATTTGACTCATTTTGATGCATTCCAGTTTCCACAAAGGGATGTGCGTCGTTTTGCTCATCCAAAAAAACAAGAAAGAAAAATCGAATGCTGGGCTTGTAGTCATTAATTAGGTTGGGTTGTCGTGCTTGATTTGTTACGTCAGAGGACAAAAAAAAACAGAGATCATAGTAGAAACACGGGCCAAAAAAAATTTAAAAAAAAAAAAACTACCACTCCAAAATCCAAATGACGAATTGAAATCTGAACTCGATTTACAAACATATGATAGTATTTGACATAGGATGGATAATAGCAATAGCTACTAATCAGTAATAAACTGCCTAATACTACACTAAAGTTTCAATCTTTCTCAATCTCACCAGATCTAAAAAACCCCAAAACAGAGATTTTAATTTTCATTTACCCTAATGCAAAAAGTGGAAATACATATATATATTACACAAAAACAACAAAAAAAATTTGCCAAAATCCCTGACTAATTCCTGCAATCAAACTTCCCCTGTTTATTCAAAGGCAAAGGTGTGAAAACGAGCTCCAAATCAGGCGGCTGAAAAAACCCATCTTTGGGCGGGCAAACTGGCGGATACCCATAAACCCTCTTCTTCCTCGGAGCCGGCGGGCACACCAGATTTGCCGGAATCCCCCCTTGCCTCGGTGTTCGACAACCCGACTCAAACTCAACCCGTTTATTTTCTCGCTCCTCCATGCCCAATGATTGTATTTGTGCTGATTTTAAAGTAGTGATTTTGCAGTGTATTTGGAAGAAGTAGAAGAAGAAGGGGTAGGTGAGCTAGAAATAGAAGGGTATGGGGGTGTATAAATAGGGTGGTGAGAAAAAGGAGGGAAAATGAATTTTTATGAATTTGTGGTTTGGGGGTTTTGGCTTGGAAGAGAAGCTGGCTGGTGAAATTAAAAATTAAAAAATTTTTAAGATATTTTTGTGTTTGGGGAGTGCAAAACTTGTGGCGGAAGGAGAAGAGAAGAGGAGGGGGTTTGGGCGGGAAAGTTTGAAGGGTATGTTTGAATGAGAGCCTCTTGAATTTTGGGTTTTTTTTCAACCAAAAAAAAAAATAATTGGGGGGTGTGAATTTGATGGTTGTGGGGCATGGGCTATTAGTTGGATTCATTTATGACAATGGTTTTGTGGGTTGAAAATATTAGAATTGTTAGATGTTGATTTGATTTATGTTTTGAAGGGTTGTTATTAAGCACTATAGTTTAATTAACATGTGTACTGCTTTTAGCGACTGAAACTAATAGTATACGTTGTTATTATTAGAGTTCCAAATTAAATCTTAGCAGCCTCGTTTCACCCTTGAAAAAATTTCTATTAGTCTCTAAATAACTAATATGGTGAAGATTAATTCAAAGAGTAGTTAACAGATAGTTGTGCATCTGAGTTAACCACCAAACATATCTTTCCGAGTGATCTGAAAAAGAGTTTAGAAAGAGAACCCTATTTACCACTCCTTTAAAATTATACAAAACATAGTGAAGACTAATGTGATATTATTATAGGTATAAACTTTTATATTTAAAAAAGTGTGTTAAACATCAAATTTGCATAAATAATAGTTTAATATGTAAAATTTATAGCCCTAGGCATGAGTTGCTTCATTAGGTACAATCTCTACAGACACAATGGAATGAAACATCATTCAACAGTGTATCAAAAAAACAGAAAAAAGAAACATCATTCAACAGAAAATAGAACGAGATTAAAAACATAAAATATGATTATTCTTATGACTTCCTCTAATTTAGTAAAGACTTAGGACTAGCTTGTTTTAAGCATATTGAATATGCTATTCGCTTTAATATGCTTTAACATGCTTTAATCTACTTTAGCGTACTCTAACCTTCTCCTTCCCTCTCTCAAAAATTATCTCAATCTACTTCAATTTGCTCTAACCTACTTCACTATGTTCAACCTGTTATCTGTTCTTCTAAAATATTGAAAACGAACAGAACCTTATAATATTGGACCATACATTGCAAAAACTGTGCACCACAGATGAAAAAACTCATATTGTTGGTCACTTGGGGGGTTGCTTTAATTGCCAACCAATAATTGTTTCCCTACTTCGAAAGGAAGCTTGCAAATGAACTTTTGGTTCCTACACTAGTACTTTTCATGCTCTCCTTGTACCTATTTTTATCCTATAGCTAGCTAGATTCCAGTAACCAGAGTAAATTCAGTGGTGAGTTAATTTTTTGGTTCACAGTTGGGGGTCTACCATTGTCACATCAGTTTTCTCTATAATTTTTTTATCTCATAATCCTCACTCTTTTCAGTGGAAGCCTCATAACTTTGCCTCATCAAATAAAATAATATTCATAAACTCACTTCATAATACACAATTTTTATTTTTTGAATTAAAAAAACTAATAAAAATATTTTAAAAATAAAAAAATGCTCACGAGTTGCCTTCCGATGCTGAGGCTCCCCGCGAGTGATGCACTACGAGTCTCCCACTGCAGAAACTCAAGCACCTCACCCCATTTCTCTCTCCTACTTTTCCCCTTTCGAGACAATCGTTGGATATGCTCTTAGGTCACTCGGGTTATGAAAAAGGCTTGGCAATTGTAATTTGATAGTCCCAAGTCCCTAAATTATCTAGTAATGAACGTAAACTTTTCGCCATTTTTGTACTTACTTGTATATATATGTGTTTATTTCCACTTACTTTGGTGGGATGTGTATAATTAAATTTACGGGCTTGGATGATAACATGGAAGACACATATTACTCGGTAAAATACATGGTTTCAATTCCAAGTCGCCACCATTTTTCCATGGAAAGGTATTATGATTCTCCAAGGGGCTTTGAGCCAATACATTTCCTCAATTGGTTGTTCAATCCTTGCCTAGGCTTAGCCCTGGGCCCCACCCAAATGAGGAAGGCCCAGTTACCAACCCTCCTTTCTTCCCTACCCCGCCCCTAAAAAATAAAATAAAATAAAAATATTATAAATTGAAACAAAAATGTAAAATAGAAAGGACATGTTTTGAAATGTTTTAGACGATACTGCCCCTCAAATCTTGCTAGGAAAGGATCATACTGAGCGTCTGTCTATTTCTGCAATAATTAAGAGCAGTTGTGAACAGTTATAAGGCAGTTGGATTAGTATTTGTAAAAAAATGTGAGTAGTTGTGAGTAATTCGAAGTGGGTGAGAGTAGTTGTAAACGGTTGAGAGCAGTTAAGAGCAGCTGGAAACGGTTGAAAGCAGTTGAAAGTAGTGGCGGTTGAGCAAATGTTGAAACAAATAAACCCTTAATTGTTTTCGCCTGCAGACTTCATTAGTTCAAATAATTATAGAAGATATCAAGGAGGATTGTTACATGACAAAAAATAATCGATAAAGTAAAAGTCTCATATACATTTATCCAATACTTACACATTAATTAGGAGAACTGACCACCTAGAGTGGTTATTATAAATATATATTTTTTTTGATATTTGGTTTAATTTTCATAAGTTAACTGAAGAAAAATAGTGTAAAATGTCATTAAAATATATAATTAGAAGAAAGAATCTTTGTGAGAAGAACTTTTTAGATATTTTATTTCGTTACTTTTGTGAAAGTAAAAGAAAAGCACAACTTCAAACACAAGGGAAAAAAAGGGGTAGAAAAAGTGTAATTTGTGATAAAGGATGGGCAAAGTGCAGCACACAGTGGTATTTGTCAGCGGCAAACATCTGCTCCAAGCCAACAAGCAACGGCTATTTCTGTGGGAATAATAAATAAGTTACTTTTATAAAAAACAGAAACTGCCAAACCAAGCCCGGGGCTTCAAAGCAAGAAATTTGACCGTTGGAGCCAAAACCCCCGACCTGTAAAATACCAACGCCAAACCCTAAGTCCACTTTCTGTCTCTCTCCTCTCTCACCATCACTAATCTCAGAATCTTCACCTTCTTCCTTCGCTTTCATATCATCTTCTGAAAAGCCCTCTCTTTTCTTGATTATAATAAACCCCACATCGAAAGAGAGGGCTTTTCAATTTCATTCCAAGGTTCTCTGATTGCTGAACTGATCATAAACACCCCAGATTTATTGATTCAGATCAAAGGACCCCAGAAAATGGAGACAGAGAGAAGAAAAAGCGGGCTCAATCTCCCATCTGGGATGTCCCAAACTGCATTAAGACTCGATACTTATCGTTCATCATCAAATAATTCGACCCCTCTTCGATCAAATCTTAGTCTTTCCTCCCCTCGATCTGTTTCATCTCCAAGATCAATCACAAGCCTGTCAGCAGCATCATCGTCGCCAACGTCAAAGTCAATCTGCAGTGACAGATTCATACCCTGCAGATCTTCTTCAAGGCTGCATGCATTTGGGCTAATTGAGAAGCCTTCCCCTAAGAACAGCAATGCTAATAACAATAACAGTAGCAATAATAAAGAAGGGGGCAATGAGGCTTATACTAGATTATTGAAGAAAGAATTGTTTGGTCCTGATTTTGATTCTTCTTTTTCTCCTGCAGGTAATGGAGGAGGGTCTCCGATGAGCCCGAACAAAAACATTTTTCGGTTCAAGATGGAGCATTCGTCCCCCAAATCGTCTTTCTCACCCTCTGGTCTTGGCCGCGATTGTGGGGTTCCTAGTGAAGGGTCTACCCCTCCAAAACCTCCTAGGAAAGTGCCCAAAACACCCCACAAGGTAGTTATTCAAGAACGTTGGCATTGGTCCTTGTTTTGTTTTTATCAGTTTATGTTTCTGTTTGTTTTTGTGGTGATTGATTTGGTGTTCTTGCACAAATTGCAATATTGCATAGTGCCCAGGATAGAATATTAGAAACAACGGTCTATTGTTCATTGTATAGGCCACTTTTTTTTTTTTCCCCATTTTTGTGCATTCGACAAGTGCGATTTCTGCTGAAGTCTTGCTTTTGCTACCAATGGGACGAAAATGGAGGTTAAAAATTGCCCAGACTTTGGTTATCATCAACTTTCCGTGGAGCATCAAATTTGAGGGTTTTAGGTGTTTGGTGGGATTTATAGAGTTAGGTTTAATCTTGAACCAATTGGATTAAAAATGGAGAGAGAATTGAATTATGTTGATTTTTCTAAATTAATGGTGTTCCCTTGCAGGTTTTGGATGCCCCGTCTCTACAAGATGACTTCTACTTGAACCTGGTGGATTGGTCATCCCAAAATGTGCTTGCAGTCGGACTTGGAACCTGTGTCTACTTGTGGAATGCATCAAATAGCAAAGTAAGGCCCCATTCTTTATATAAATCATGCACTTCTTGCAAATTCCTTAGTTAAGTCATTGCTTGCTAACGTGAAAAGCATACGAGTTTTCCTACCCTAATAACAGAATATGGAATCCAAAAGATAAAAGCTTTCCCTTCAACAAGAAACCTAGTTTTGAAAAATGCGATTTTGATGTGTTTTAGGTTACCAAATTGTGTGATCTGGGACCGAGTGATGGTGTTTGTGCAGTTCAGTGGACTAGAGAGGGTTCATATGTTTCAATTGGAACAAGTAATGGTCAAGTTCAGGTGGGTTTCTGTGTTATCACTATTTAGCTTATAAATGGATTGCAGCTATGCATCTAGGTGTGGGCTATAACAGTAGAATGGTTCATTTTGGTTTAGGTATGGGATGGTAGTCAATGCAAAAGGATAAGAACCATGGGAGGCCATCAAACAAGAGCTGGTGTTCTGGCATGGAATTCGCGCATTTTATCTTCTGGGAGCAGAGACAGGAACATCCTTCAACATGATCTTCGTGTCTCGAATGATTATGTGAGCAAGCTTGTTGGACATAAATCTGAGGTACGTTCCAGGGCTTTGGTTCTTCTGATCTAGGTATCAAATAGCATACGTTCTTTCGAATTGGCAAAATTGACCTGTACCTTATTGCCACCCCACCTAGCTCAAACCAATGGGCAACGGCATTCCCCTGAGTAGCTGTTTTTTTTTTTTTTTTGGGGGGGGGGGTATTTCCTGGTAAATTTATCGAAATATAGAGCAAACTTGAACATGCCCAAGTCTTGAAATGATCCAAACTGCCAGTTTTCCCAGGTTCTTGTGGCTGATTTTGTTTTTGAGAATTAACCATGTCACCCATGTAATGCTCCAGGTGTGTGGGTTAAAGTGGTCTCCTGACGATAGGGAACTTGCATCTGGGGGCAACGACAATCAGGTATTCCTTCTAATTTGATTGATTATCACGATGAAACTCCAGTAATGACTTGTTCTTTAGATATAACACCTTGCCGAAAGCTATTACTGACTGCAAAATTCATGAACAAACCAGCTCTTGGTGTGGAACCAACACTCACAGCAGCCGATTCTGAAACTGACAGAGCACACAGCTGCAGTGAAAGCCATAGCGTGGTCACCTCACCATAGCAGCCTCCTTGCATCTGGAGGTGGCACTGCAGATCGATGCATTCGATTCTGGAACACTACCAATGGGAACCAATTGAACAACATAGATACAGGAAGTCAGGTCCGACTCACATGTATCGATAATTCTCTGACAATTTTTGGTTTTGTATCAAATGGTTTATTCTAAACTTCTGTGGTAATTTTGCACGAAGGTATGCAATCTGGCATGGAGTAAGAATGTGAATGAGCTAGTAAGCACTCATGGGTACTCTCAAAATCAGATAATGGTGTGGAAGTACCCATCTTTGGCAAAGGTTGCAACTCTGACGGGGCATAGTTTGCGAGTTCTCTATCTTGCAGTCTCTCCTGATGGTCAGGTAATGCAGATGTTTTACTGTCATTTTGTAGGATGATAATACGATATTGCCATACTTCAATAATCAATATGATATTGTCATACTTCTTCAAACTTAGACCTGGAAAATGGGTATTCTGAGTTGGGTTAAATTTGGATCTCTTAGAACACGAATGCATTCAATATTCGTTAGATGATTCTACTGGAGAGTTTTTGCACGAATCTGATATTTCCTGCAATATTTTTGCAGACAATAGTGACTGGAGCTGGAGATGAGACCCTGCGGTTTTGGAACGTCTTCCCATCTATTAAGACACCGGTATGTACTTTATGCTTAAGAAAGGCTGCGTAGATATGGAGTTTTTGGATTTTTATAGTTTATATGTTACAGTTATTTACAGGAAATTTGACTTCATTTTCATTGCAAAATTTCCAGGCACCAGTCAAAGAAACAGGCCTCTGGTCATTAGGACGGACCTATATACGTTGATGAATATCCAGTTTAAGAGCAAAATAAGAGGACAGTACACATTAGAGACCTGTGAATCTTGTATAGTGTGAATTTGTGCGTTCTGTAATATTTACAAAATGGGAGTCACAAAATACAATTCTTGCGTCTCCAAAACCATCACACCCCCCCCCCCAAAAAAAAACCACGAACTGTGGCCCTGTTTTTTTTTTTGGGTCAATTTTAAAATACCAACCTCCAACTCACTTCAACTTATCAATCCACTTCAACCTATTTCCACTGTTTTAACCAAGTTCAATTTATCACATAAAAAAATTTCTACCCACTTTAACCCATTTCAACGCACAACCCTCAACCTATTTCACCCTTTTATCCACTCCAATTTACCTACGAAAAGAATAGGCCCTATGATGTCTGCATCGACAGAAGCAGGATTCACCAACGTGATCGAGATTTTCTTTCTTTTTCTTATATTTTAATATATTTTAAAAATGACAAGATAGGCCCCTTCGAGTTGCAAAAGTAGCCCTTGCCACTATGGATTACTTTACACCTGTTTTTTGAAGTGTGATAACTACGATCTGTTTGGTTTAATCTGAAAAATTTCCCTTAGAAAAAAGCCTCAATTGACAAAAATAATATGAGATTTCATTTTCTTTCACTACAGAACATTAGAATTTAGAACATACCTAAACTTCTTTTTAATAAACAAAAAAAACTTCCAAAAAAAGAAGTGGATTCCATAAAAGACATATGATACACACGGAATTCAACCTCACTTCAAAACTAACCTAAGCATTCAAGCCCTCATCCACGGTCGACTGGCTATTGGCGATTCAGCCAACACACAGGATCCGAACATGCTAAAAACTAACCTAGGCATCCAAGGTCGATGCAGCCTTTACCCCATCGAAGCCGAGAGGCTGTTTCCGCAAACACACTAGAAGTTTGCTGAATTCTGGTTAAGGCAAACTACAAATAGTGCGATTTAGATATGACTTGTCAAACGGGTCACCTGGGTTCACATTCAGGTTGGGCTAATTTCGGATTGAAGGACTGATTCTCTTTTTTTTTTTGGGGGGGGGGGGTTAAGTTCAGTAGACTTTGGGTTAGTCGATGTCTTGTCTCATAAACTTGTCTTGCAAACAAAGACAACTTTAAAGGAAGTATTTTGGTTCGATTCGGTTCGGTGCATGTCAACTAGGATTTTGAGTTCAAATTGGGTTAGCCTACTCCGGATATTCGGTAGGGCATTGGTCGGGTTCATTCTGCTCTGGGATTTGAGTTTCAGTTTTGTCAGATCTAGGGTGGAACCCCCAAACAAAAAAAGAAAACAATGTCAGGGGCAATAGGAGCTTTGGTAGACTTTTACCTAATCCTTTGGAGGTCAGAAGAACATGACACTTGATGCGTGCACATATGAAGTCAGCTACAACACGATATGACTAGTTGGGATTGATTAATAAGAGTACTTGCTACTCCGCAGGCTTCCAAGTAGTGAGTGCATATACAATTCTGCCCTTCCATCCCTGCAACAACCAGTGCCCGTCTTCATCAATGGAGAAATCTTTGTTATAGACAGATTTCACCCTCTTTTTAGCCATCTCCACAGTCTGGCGATCTAAGGGCAGCTGCCTAAACCCCGCCCTTTCATTTCGGACTTGCCACTGCTTGTACGTCTCTGGCCTTTCTATCCTCTCTAAACCCTCACAAGCAATCACATTCATTGCCTGCCTCCCAAATATCTCTTTCTCAATCAGCATCCTCTCTTTAATGTCCCTTGGCAGGTTTGCCTCTAGCATATCAAACAGAGTGGAGAAGTGAAATAGAGCCTCACGAAATCGAGCTATGAAAAAGGGAGAATTGAAAGCCCCGTTAACAGTTCCTTGTATGAAAACAGCTGGGTTTATGCGCCCAATCAGGTTAAGAACAGTATCCCTAGGGCAATCCACGATCACTGTTTCCTCGGGTATATGTTTAAACCTAAACATACAGTTGACAACAAGCACCTCATCGCTGTTGATCTTGAGATCTTCAATGGTAAGTGTTTCCCACTTCTTTGCTATAGCATTGAACTCGAAGGGCACATTAAATGACTCTGCATAGTTCTTCAAGCGACGCCCTGTCTCCTCAACTCTTTTGGCGGGTCGGAACCCAGGTTGTGGAAGATCTACTCCGGTTATTCGAAGTTTGGGGGGCCCACCAGGCCTAGATGAAAGTCGCTGAATTAGACAAGGCCATTGGAAACCATACACCATACCGAGATCAATTATATGAAGACATGTTGCATTCTCTGCCACAGCCATAATCGTTCTATTAGAGAAGAAATTTCCCATTTTCTTAAATGGGCATGTGGCAAGAAACATGTGGTAAGCTCTCAAGATATCTACAGCCGATGCTGGACCCGTTACAAGACAGTTATATATAGGAGTTCCAACACCAGCAAGGCGTGCCTCAAGACCATCCGCAAAATAATGTGCCATTCTTTGGTTACCATCCCCACTAGGAGAAGAATGCTGTCTAATTTGCCTAAGCAGGTCATTTGCACTCCTGTGATCATTCGATGCAACTGCTTGTGCACACAGGCTTAAGAGGGATCTTAAGTCTACTACATCCCTCTTTTTTCCCGCTTTCTTACCACGGCCTTTCCCACCATTAGATCCCTTAACTGGGGCATTTTGCAGATTCTTGTTTAGTTCAGTTTGTAAAGCTTCCCGGAGAGCAGCATCATGTTTTCCCCGACTACAAAGCAGTACCCTATCAAACATTTCAGACCTAACAACTGCCTCATCAGCTGCCAGGGAAACAGCTGATTGCTTATTTATCCTCCCTTCTTCTGACTGCAATTCTTCGGGATAGCGATGCTTCTTTCCCCTAGTAACATCCTCTGCATTGACCAACGAATCTTGGGCACTATTGTTTGCCTTCTGAGAAAGCGATGCCCTGTCGGTAAAACCCACGTACAAAGAACTCTTTGGAAGAAATTTATTCGCTTCCTCAAATCCTTTCTGAAACTGTAAAATTGACTGACTGTCATTGAATATTTCAGACACACTAAGAGCACTCACAGGCGAGTCCCCTGGCCCATCCACCAAACCACTTGCATTAATGGCCGAGCTGAGTTGTGAATCAGAATTCGACTTCCAGTTACTAACCCATCTGCCCGAGCTATCTGATGAGCTGCATGATAAGGGTTTCGAGGAGGAAATGGTAAAATTCCCAACATTTTGAGGACTCCAATTATAAGGATCACCATACCAACTATATCCTGTGAGGCCACTACCACCACTTGCGCCGCTATAAGCCCTAACACTGCTTGCACCACTACGAGGCCTAACACTGCTCGTGGCCAGGCCGTCATGCTCAACATCTGGCAACTGATTTTGGTTTCCGGAAGGAGGATATCTCTGCCCAAGCGCCTCATACAATGACTTCTCTGTCGCCTCAATGACTGAAGGTTCATGATAAGTATGAAGCTTCTCTCCCCCATCCTCTTCCATAAGAACTTGATTAATATACTTAAGAACAACATCACTAAAATCACAATCCTCGTTCAGGGCTGTCTCAATATCAGAATAGTGAGATGCTACGACTAAATCAATATTTGGGTTTGGGACAACCAACGGAGGAGGATTCACAACACTTGGATTTAAAACACCTGGATTCAAATTGGAATCTTGGAGTTTCAGCGGATTAACAACACTGCGACTTGGTAAAATTGGCACCCTTAGATCATTGAACTTGATTCGATGTAAAGGTCCATATAATTCCTCTAATTGCGGATCCATTTGCAAAAACCATAAACAGATAACTGCCCACAAAATCGAAACCCAAAAAAAAAAAAGGGAAAAATCAGCAAACATCGATTCTTATTATAACCTTTAACTCCAGTACCGAAAACCCTAATCAAACTCTCAAAACCCGAACTTCAATTAGATCACTGCGAGTTACTTAAGCTAAACACAATACACAAATTAATGAAATTCAACAAATATACCACAAAAAGGATCAATACCCAGTTCAGAAATCTTGCTATTAAGAGCAAATCTCATCTTAAAGACATAAACTAAAATCATAAACACCAAGCAAAACAACAAAAGATGAAAAATTCATAAAGAAAAGAAGTACCTCAGCACACACCCAGAAGAGGATAGATGATGAGCAACCTTAGGAGAATATGAACACACAAGCAGATACCCTAGAGAGAGAGAGAGAGAGAGAGAGAGAGGGGAGGGGATCTAGAGAGAGAAATCAATGAGCAGAAGGAAGTGGGTTCCTATGACAACGTACAGATATTGGAGCACTGGTGCCATCCCCAGCATTAGCAATCTGCAAAGCCCTATGTTTTTGTTTATTATTAAAAATACAATGGCTGTCCTTTGCATAAACCCAGGTTTAAAAAAACAAAGAAAGAAAGAAAAATTCAATGGGTTTTCATGGGATACAATAAAAATTCAATCGCTTTTCTGAAAGCTTCCTTCATCCCACTGCTACATTAATCACTTTTTTGTCTGTTGTTTTTAAAAGTTTATAGGTTTTATTAAGCAAGATTCCCTTCAAAAAGAAAAGCATATCCTTTGAGTGTGATGGATTGTGACTTGGTGAGTTTATGGATAGAACAAATCATTTCAATTATTCGGTGGGTTTCACCGCATTATTGGATGAGCAATGTCATGCATATCTGATATCCCCCCCCCCCAAAAAAAACCCCAAAAAAACACGTAATGGAATTTTAATAGATTGTCTCTTCTAAATTTTACTGTGAAATATGTAAACAGAAAGGATTATATCGTAAATAATTTAATTTGTATATACGTATGCATAACTTTATCTAAAAAATTATATTAGATGATTCTTTACGTATTTTAAAGTATAAAATTCAATGGTTAATTATTAAAAAAAAAAAGGAGTAAACAATAGAGTAAAATCTATGAAAATTCAAGATCAATTAAAACAACAATAGTCAAGAGTCATGCTCGTAAGCTAGTGAGGCAAGTGAATGACAATCATGTGTACATTAGAGTTCCCTTTACCTACTACATTATTAACTCATATTACGCTGTTCTACTCACATATATATCGGTAGTCAGGCATATAGGCATGTTCGTATTAGCAAGGGCTTTCAACCTGGGAGGAATATTCATTCTTATTCTAGAGCCAATGACTATGAGGAATGGGGTCCTTGTGGTCATTCAATATGGTTACAAGCATCTGATCACTGAAGGTAATAACAAGATCTTTATACAAGCAGTTCGAGGTGAAATTCATGCACCGTGGCAATTTTCTAATATGGTCCAAGATATTAAGCGTTTCATTCAGAAGACGTCTTCTGTTCAAAAATACATCATGTCTACCGTGAAGGCAGCATGCGGAGAATTGTTTAGCCTTTTTTTTTTTTTGAAAATGCAAGTACCAAAACACTAAGTTGCCCTTCTCGCAAGAATTCTACCCAAGTTGTCTCCCACGGCAATAAAAAGAAATTCCTGAGAAGGTGGGGAAGAAAAAAATAGAAATACTTGAAGTTATAAGTGAGCATCCAAATTTGACCATCTAATCTGCTGTTGTATTATCTACACGGTAGATATGAATATGAGTGAATGAAACAAATTCACAGTTGAAGATCATGCTCCTAATGTCTTCAAGAATCGGAACTGCCTCCCAACGGGTAATGATATGCGCTTGCATTGTTTTAATGACAATTTGTTTATCACCTGCAGCTTGAATCCGATAAAGATCTACTTATAGTGCATCCTTGATTTCGTCTCTTATTACTGTTACTTATGCTATTGGAATTGGGGCTTGTCTCAAAAAGGGGAACCTGCCATGATGAAGCTTCCTTGCCAGGTAGCTGCTCCTGTTGAAGATTTGAACAAGCCAAGGAATTGACATAATATGACTAAATGAGCAGCTTCTCTACTGGTTGTTACTGTTAATGTTGCGCCCACTTTCGGCTAACTATTCTAACGGTCAATGACCTTGTGAATAAATATAATTAATTGTTTCCTGCCACATTATTAATGTACAAATGTTATTTTAGACTTTACGCTTGGCTACTAAATTTTCCACAATGGTTGAATTTCTCCTTTTAAGGCTTGACTAATTATGTGATTGAATCCTTCGAGCAGTAGTTCAGATACTCGTGCATCTTAACTCGACTGCTGTCTTGTTTTCATTTGTCAGTCTGCTTTACTTATTTCGATCAACTAAAATAATTATATCTTTTATTTTAAAATACCAAAAAGAACGTATAGTAGAATAAATCTCTCTTTTTCTTTTTTTTGTGTGACTATTTATCTTTATTCCATTTATAATACATTTTACAATGATTCCGATGCAATATTCTTTTTGCTTATTTTTCACGAGCTATCCCATCATTATTTAATCAAATTATGCTACATATAAGCATCAAATAATATATTTACACTCATTGGGTTTTCAACATTATTTGGCAGACTTAGTTTGTGGTAATTTGAATGCCACAATTCATCACAACGTAGTCAATCTTTGTGGCTTTATTTTTGTTTTTTTTTTTTCATACTTAATTAATTGGAAGGATGTAGAAGTGGCTTCAAATGCAACGTGACTACTACACGGATCAAAGTCACCCTCGCTTCGAATTCACGTTGACATGGGCACCTGTCCCTTTCGTGAGTTTCGTCAACCATATATAAACGACGGATTTTAAATACTTGTGATAAGTGTTATATTATTAGTAGCTAAATTATGTATACATATATGGACGATGGATATGGGCTCTCGTTATTATACGGAATAAAGAAAAAATATCTCTTTACAGTGTCTTCTACTTCCATTTCACGAAGTAACAGGTACGTACTCAATAGTTCTTAAATCTAATATATAATTAAATGAATTTCTATTTGTTTACAATTTAAGACTAAGGTATTATACTTGGATATGACTAGTTTTATTTTGTTTAAAGGTCAAATTAAAAGAGTTCACCGATCTAAATTCAAATAAATGGTTCAATTAGAGCAAACGCAACGGATGCCTCGCGAGCTAAGATAGAGGAGAGAGAGAATGGGTGAGACCAGCAGGCACCTGCAGTGACGTCCTCGTCACTCGTGCCTCATGGGGAGGCTTGGACAGGAGAGCCAACTCGTGAGGTTTTTTTATTTTTTTAAAGATTATTTTAATTAGTTTTTCATTTTTTTAATTCAAAAAATAAAGTTATATATTGTATAGTGGGTTGATGAGTACTATTTTATTTGGTGAGACAAAGTGGTGAGTCTTCCACTGCAAAAAGTGAGGATTGTGAGTAAAAAAGTTAAAAAAAATCTAATGTAGTAGTAATAAGTCTCTACTGATGAGCCAAAAGATAGGCTCACTACTGGATTTGCTTTTAGAGACACTTTTGTAATATTTTGTCAAATATTGCTTTCTTTATACTGTGTCTTCCTTTCTTTTATTTGTCCTGGGACACGTTTTCGGATCTTAAAAGCTGATATTGGCCCGCAAAAATCAACACTGCGTGCACGGTACATCATATGGGCATATGGGCCCGGGCCATCTAATTTGCCTTTTTCGGTTGGGCTTCAATTTTAACATAGCTTCGAGTCTTCTCTCAATCTCTCCCCGGTATTTGCTACCTCTGTTCTCCCCCCCCCCCCCCAAAGAAAAAAAAACCTCACTTAACTTATGCATCACTAATATGCATCATTAATTGTTGTGTGCCCGTTTGATTAAAATTGTACGCACGTAAATTTGAAGCCGAGAATTTAAGCTATCCCTTGCGGTTAACCTTGCCCATTTTACATGCTTATTGGCATAGGATTTTCGTTGTTTCCGACGTCTTTGCCGCTGTAGAACCCTTTTTTTTTTTTGGCAAGAAAGGTAAGTGTTACAATCTAAGCAGCCTTCTCTCAAGGGTTCTCTCTAGATTATCCTCGTAAAGAAAAGAAAGAAAGTCCCTATGCGGAATCACATTCCATACAACCATAGAATGGAAGGAATGACCAAATTTTGCCGGCCAATCGGCTGCGCAATTACCTTCTCTAAAAATATGATGAATAAAAACCTTATTACATAACTGAATATAAGCAAGTATGTCCTGTACGAGTACTTGTATTTCCCACGGCGATTGAATATGACCTTGAACGGCTTGAATGAGAGTTTTGTTGTCTCCTTCTATGTAAATATGAGTGAAACCTGCTTGTACTGTGACTTTGATTCCGTTACGCATAGCTGTTACTTCTGCTATCAAGATTGAGGATGCTCCTAAGTTGAATGCTGATACTTGAATGAACTTCCCTTCCCAGTTATGAATGATGAAACCTCCTGCTGCACCTTGTGATGATTTTGATAAACCCCCCTTGTGGCTTCCTTCATGCTATCTGGTATATCTTCTTCCGGTTGATGGCTGAATGATGTGGTTTTGGTGGTTGAATTGTTTGTGTTAGTTTGTGTCTAATACGCCATTCGGCGGAAGCTTTTTTGGCTCTAATCAATGTTGTACCTGGGTTAGGTGTTTCACTACGAAACACCATGTTGTTCCTTGTTTTCCATATACTCCATCGCAGCGCGACTTATCTATCCATATTGACTGCAGGACCGACAGCTCTGGCAACATTAAGCATTTATAATAGACCAATTTGTGGGTTGAAGAGGAGATTTGTGTTAACCCAGTCATGAAAAGCTGCTAATCTCCAACAATCCTGTGAAATGTTACATCTCAAAAACAAATGATTCGTATCTTCAGTCTCCGATTGACAAAAAGGGCAACGAGAATCAATACTCATGCCTCTTTGAACTAAGGTGCCTCTAGTAGGAAGCGATGTATGGCAAATTTGCCAAAGAAAAATTTTTTGCTTTGGCATGATGTCTAATTTCCAAATCCAATTATACTTCCAGACAAGTGGATTCACAAGGTCCAACCCATGGGCCGCCCAAGTTGCTGTCTTAGTAGAAAACTGACCATTGCCAGAGAGTCCCTAACAGGCAGAATCGAGAATTGAATTGGTAGGGATAGGTATTGCCAGAATCAACTGTAAATGGACAGAGTCAACTAGTAAACTGAGTCTTGCAATATCCCATTTCTTACTTTCCGTTAAAAACTGTGATACCTTAAGGGAAGTATCAATGAGGGAGAGGTCCATAACCTTGAGTAAATTGGCTAAACTATCATTTGCACATCAATTGTCAAGTCAGAAATTAATACTTGTTCCGTTACCAACTTTCCATCTTACTCCTTTTCTAAATTGGTGTCGATTCTTAAGTATACACTTCCAAGCCCACGAGTCGTACTTTTTGGCTTTAATAGCAAAGAAGTTTTTGTCAATTTAGTATTTTGCCTGCATTTGTTCCACCCACAGGCTCTGATTATGGAACAATTTTCAGGTTAATTTGCTTAGAAATGCGCTATTAACTGCTACCATTTTCCTAAGTCCAAGTCCCCCAACCTTTTTGGGTTGGCAGATTTTGTCCCAGGAGACCATAGCCAGGCCCTCATTGTCATTTGACTTTTTCCAAAAAAAAATCTCCACTAATTTTATAAATTATGTGAACTTGGCCTAAAGTTGAGAATCCATCAAAATAAACCACCTTCAGGCTCGCCGGAGATCGATAATTTTGGAGGTCGATAATTTCAGCCAGTTGTGGATCTATATGCACCGAAGGTCGACAATTTCTGGATGTCGACGGTTTCCGCCGGTAGCCAATGTTGAATGTGCGTTGTAATGGCTGGCGGTTTCCTTCGTGAAAACAACGTCGCGAACTGGGAAGGGGATGAGGATTGTGGGAGGGGGTAGGGGATGATGACGTGACATGTGTTTTAGCCCTTGTATTGGAAATTAATGGCTATAATTTGTGTTCTCATCTCTCATTTTAATAACTTGTGCTCACTAGATGGGTTCTCTATATGTACACTTAGCTGTGTACATTCACATACTTGTAACCAACAAAATTATTCTCCTATAAAATATTTTCACAAAATCTTATTTTGTGGGTCTTTTGGAATCAGCCTCTCAACGAGCAGTCATGCCGGTTGAGGTAAGGTTGCCTATATTTGGATCTCCCCAAACTCTGCGAAAACGAGACCCATACTAAGAAGTGATGTTGTTTGTTGTTGTAACCAATTTATGTAAAAGTAATGCATACATACATACATATATATATATATATATATATATATATATATATATATATATATATATAAAATTTGATTTATGCATTCCCAGGAATCGTTTACCTCTAATAACCATTATTGTATTTCTTAATTAGCAAATTTACTAATTACAACATACAATATAATGTTGCATGGGACAATATATAGTTGTTTGACCCATCAAAGATAACAATATAATTTTGCATATGACGACAAGATTTGAGTCCAAAGTAATAGGAAAATTAGTTTAGTTTGCTTAATGTTGTTAGGGGAAGATTAACATCTACTCTTCGTTTATGGATGCTCTAATTTTGTCAGAGGTTCATAAATAAATTCCAAAATAATATATCACTTTCTTGTTTTAGTCATTCCACTAGGCTTAAAATATGGATTGGTTTGATTTGACTTCTTTTCCTTTTTTAACATATAGTCTTCGTTAAGCTTAATATATCATGATTTCTGTCTTTTTTTTAAAATCTAGCCTTAAACTGTTGGTAAAACCGTGGTTCATTTGGTACACCTAATTGACAAAATATTGATTTCTTTTTTTAATCTGCAATATTAAGTTTTATTAAAAAAATATCAATATATAAAATAAGAGAGCGTGCCGCATTCAAAAAAGAAGGACGACACACATTTCATCATGCTAACTTACAAATACGATCACAAATATTACTCTATTAATTCAACTGACATAATGTAAAATTTGATTCATACAACATCTGAAATATAATCGTTTTACATCATAGAAAAATAACAATCAGATTACATTGTAAACGTCTTATTTTTTCATCAATATTTTATACGTGTGAAATATTCATCGTTTTTGAAATTTTTCTTGATTCTTAAAATTAGAGGTAAGGCCTTATCAATTAATAAGAGGTGTTTTGCCCCCTTTCCAGTTACAAAACTTAGGCCTAACATTTTGCTTATCCAAGTCTATTTTGGGTTTACTTATGCACTACTTCACGTAGTTGACCGTCACACGTCTAAATTACATTTATTACAAACCAATTCATCCATTCTTTTCGGTAAATTTCACTCCTTCTTGCACAATTTTCTAAGCAGAATAAGCGACCGTCACCTTAGAGCATTCCCAGTCTCAGTTTCATTTTTTGAAACTCAACCTTGACACATCAGTAAAAGTGTCAATTTTTTGAAACTTATATTTCATCATTTCTCCAACCCATGAAACTTCAATTAAAATTACCCAATAAAAAAATTTATTATGGACCCACTTTATAATACACAACCTCTTTTTTTAATCATATAAAAATTATATATTAATCTCCAAAAAAAATCAAAAATATATTAAAAAAATCAAAAGGTTGCCTCCTGTGGTGGAACCGGGCAGAGTTCCACCATGCGTGGCACTCATCTGCTGCTCCTATGGCATGTGGACACATGGCGACAGTGGGGCCCGAATTTCTCTCTCAAACACTGGCTGCGAGTGCTCTTATGCCTTTCATCACGGGATTGTTGTCAATAATAAAAACACATAAAAATATGTTTAGTAAGCCGTCTTAAAAATCTAAATTTTCTAAATTCTCTATTAGCAGGATTTGTTTTAAAATATTTATTTTTTTGGGGTACAAATAAAGCGTAACATTGATGTAAATGGTACTCAAATTTACGACTCTCATAACAACTCCTCAAACCCTTACCGATTGAATCAATTGTCGCCCACTCAGCAAGATTTATATTGAAAATGGGTTATATTAGGTTTGGTTTGTATTGTGCTTCTTATGATAGGAATAAATGACATCAATGGAACAAAGTATAATACAATCATCAGCTACACAGTGAGAAATGAGCTTACAGAAATAGAATCCTCCGAACTTTATTTGATTTCCCTATAATAGTCTTTACATAAATTAAAGAACAATCGGGGTTCCCATTTGGACATTCCCTCTTATTCTATTCATATCATTTACAAAAATAAAGGCCAAAAGCTATGGGAAACCATCGGCAATGAATTACGGCCAGTAAGAACTCCTGAGAGAAATACTACTAAATGAATTTTTCATAATTTTTCTACAAATTATCTTCATTCTCCTTCTTCTTCTTCCTTCTCCTGTTTGTTTTAACCGGTCAAATTTTTCGATTTTATGCACAACAACTAGAATATACTCTACACTAAATTTTTTTCTTTGTTTTTTCTAAATACAAACATCAGGCTTTTTCAGCTGTAAAATCAGCGAGTTTTGGAACAATAGCTTGCTGTTGCTGCTGTTTTCCGTGTTGCTTGGCCTGACGCTCAGACCAATAAGCCTGGGCAGCCAACACCCTGTCTAAAAGCTCTTGGGGCACTGGCTCCCCTCTTCTTTGTTGTGGGGATATCCTTGCTGTGTGAACCAATGTTTTCCACTTATCCTGAAGGAGGGGAAAAAAAAGCCCATAAATAAATATATAGAACAAATACAACTCGGATCATGTGATAATAAAGATAAGCTCTTCAAAAACCACAGGCTATTACTCCGATAAATAACGAACATATCAGGTTGGCTGAAAACCAGGTAAACAACCCATTTGGTTGAAAGGGTTTCTACCCACAAGGATTTTGGAGTTCAGCTCAGATCCATGTCTAATTTAACTGATAATAGATAATTATTTGTTAGCGAGGAGCTAGCAAATCACTGTCAAGTTTATGTGCAAGTGACAATAAGGATGACTGAGTGATCAAGTTCCCAAGGTAAACTAAGTGAAAAAGCCAATCGAAGAAAAATCATAGTACAAAACATGTGCAGGACCACATGCATTTGTGTGGAGAATATCACGCCGGACAACATTGTTGATATTGATCAACTGCTCAAGTCTTTCATTTAATCGATGCTATGGCTTCAAGGAGCTTATTTTGGTGACAATTCCCAAAGCTTTTCAACAAAGCATGTTGCATCAGAAAATAGCATGTTCACCAACCATATGGAGTGGGGTTTGTACCTTTAAATCTACATAAGTTCGATGCTTTGCATTCTCAAAGGCACATAGTTTAACATCACGCCACCTGAAAGATGTAGTACTTTAAAATTAGAATATAGTCCTTCATTGCCTCCATTTCAAAGGCAGGGGAAGAAGAAGAATAGCCAAATATACCTTCCAGTTCCAAGTTTCTCCACTGCTTGAACAAGTGCTTCTACCTCTGATACAGAAAAAGGCCGCCTAGTGCGGCGTCGTCCTATCTCAGAACGCTTAGGTCTCTGGCTCCCAGGCATCACAGCAAGAGCTTCCATATTTGCTTCAAGAACAGGCACCAGTGCTCTAGAATCAGCAACATTTTTGTATTTCACATCAGTGGTGGGGGATGGAACTAAGTCCCCGCAACTTCCAGCAGGACTGCTAGAATCAGTTGTGGTAGGTTTATTAGGTGTCTCCAGGTGAAACACTTCGTCTTTTGGGTGAACTTGGCACCTGAAAACAGTAGGTTAACATTAGCATCAAAGATTAATGCTGAATTAACACCTTAGGAAAATGAATGAAATCGTACGACCAGGTACCTATTTACAAATTTGGGGGAGTCACATGACAATGGCGCAGCTGGAGGATCTTTGTGGCATATTGAAGGAGGAGTTTGAGCTGGAGCATTTGGTTCTAGCATAAATTCAATCGCATTCACACTGGCATTTTGGGATATACCACTGTGGAGTAAAGTTCTGCTGTCATCTCGGATCTTCTTGCCATGAAGAAGTACTCCTACACGCAATCCTCCACAAAGTTTAGTTGTAACTGCCTCTAGAACAGCCCTCTGTGGCACAATTCATCGATCATGAATTAGCCATGAAGAATCAGATACACTAACATTTATTGTTATACCAAACGACCGACAACTCCAAGGAAATCATTTATACACAGCAAAGTTAAAGTACGCAGTACAAGTAACAAAGCCACAAACAACCAGAATTCAAGAATGGTTATGAGGTTGTATCGCTTTGAATTTCGAATACCAAAAAAGACACCACACTGATGCCAAATCATGAAGGCATTTGCACAAAAAGTTTAAAAAAGCCTTAGAATTCAAAATAGAGGAGGTCGAATACCTTGAGTAAACCAATAGTTGTCGTCTCCGGGACCTCGATGAAAAGCTCTGGGACGCTGAAGGACTTAATGCTGAGCCGCACTGCAGGATAGGTACATTACTTAAGAACTTCCCATAAAGTAGTATAAGCTGCTTACGAAGATGAACATAGTGGATTTCACTACACGCAGTACCATTAGAATTTCTGATATTACAAGATTTTTGGCTCGCAAAGGCTAAAGAGGATGTCCTGTTCCCTGTAAAAAAAAAATTTAATCATGAAGTCAAACTTGCCTCGCAAGATCAGAACTTGAGCTAATGTGTGAAGAATATGTTCTGAAACCAACCTTCATGCAGCTTTCCTGCTGAACCATTCTTCTGATCATCTCCGCTTTTCACAGGTGAGTTAGAAACACTTCCACAGCTGATTCCGCCATCTTGTGTAACTACTGAGCTTCGGTCAAATAACTTCCTTTTCTTGAAAGGGGTATTGCGCTGAGATCTATCTAGTTCATATAACGATCTCTTGCTCTGGTAATTGTTCTCAGCCACACCACCTGGTGAAGAGGGTTTGAAATAGAATTCAGTAACTCTATTCAGTTCTGCAAGGTTCAGAGCCACACATCAAGTACAGAGCAACATCGCACCTGAATTAGAAACCTCATAATCCTTCAGTTTTGGAGCTGTCTTCCAGTATATGGATGAAAGAAACTTCCTTATTTTTCGGTCTCCAGGATAAGTTGGAGACCTACATGCCTCCTCTGTGCTGTTAGGAAGAGAGTATTGAGAAAGAATTTCGTCATCATCTTTACAACCTAGTTTTACATCGTCCCCTTGCTGGACAAAAGAAGCATTAGGGTTAGAGTCCCTGAAAAGGGGCAACTCTATTTTTTCTTCAGAGTTCGTGAGTGCAGGGGACTTGTTAGCCGTAGCAGAATCTCCTGAAGCTCCCCTATTAATATCTATTTGTCTATTCATCTTATTGTCTACATTAGTGTCATCAGACTCCCTGCATTTAGGGGAATCTCCCTCTATTATACTAAAAAGTTCTACAAATTTGCTGTCATTTTTCTGGATAGTTGACTTAGGATCAGAATGGAGCTTATCAGAGCATCCAGAGCATGGAAAAGGAGAAAGATGCTCTCCAGTTGCTTCACCCTCAGTTCCAAGCTTTGCCTTACAAATTTCCTTCTGAATCCCAGAGAAGAATACACTTCCCTCAGAGCTACCCTGATCATCATGCTCTCCCCCAAATGGCCTATTTATGTCTAGCGGTTCCTTCTTGACAGCATCTTTATATATTCCACGTTGATCAAATCCCACTGCAGCACTGCTTGAAGCTGAAGAACATTCACTCTCTTCCAGCAACTTTCCTGCCACAGTTGCCAGCAACTCAAATGCACATATTTGGCCACCTTCATGTGCTTTCTGACGCAGGCCCCTCCTCTGAAACCGATTAGATTTGTTAAAACCTTCCAAAGAAAGAAAGAGACAATTGACATGAGGATAACAAGAGCTTACCCTTATGGACCTAGGAGCTCTGGGAATAGCAGTCGAAGGGTAGCCATTCATTCCATTATCCAAAGTCCTCTTTAAAACCACCATATTTCAGATATGCATGCCAGGGAAAGCCACAAAAGTGCACAACTGATAGGAGCACCCTGCAACCACAGAATGGAACCATAAACACTTTTCCTCTTAACAGATTCAAGAGGATCTATAAATTCTAGCATCTATGAAAGTCCTGATGCATGCAAGTCATGAACGCTACATAGATTCCAAATTTCTCCGAATTCCATATCAGGAGTAATGGCAAACAGATAACGCATAGCACCGTGTAAAGCTTTTATTCCGCCTTCCATTATCTAAGAATGCACTGAATGCAGCATCACCGACATAGCTTTTCGATATTCCTTTTTTAATCAGGGCGAGAAAAAGCACAAGGCCACTAAAGACCTTACTTTAGACCCTCAAGAAAATCATTGATCAGGTGACCAACGATTCCAAAGACTATCCCATAATTATTCAAAAAAAATTAAAAAGGCACTAGATTTTTAATGCTTACTGAATCTCAATCCTGTTAGATAATTGCCATATCAATCACTGTTAGGTAAATGTAAACCTAAGAATTTACAGTTGCTCTACAAGGTCCACGCAAATGTTAACTTATTTTCTTTCAAACGTTTAATTCATCTGATTTCCAGGTGCTCCTCACTCCTCAGTATATGCTCTCTATTTCAAATTCTACTACTTTCATACTATATTAATGGATTAGATTAAACTTATTTTCAGACCTGAAAGATTTTTTTAACAGAAGGTAAAGAAATGTAAAAGAAAAATACACAAGTGGAAAAACACCCCACTTGGCATATTGATTATTCAATCAACTGAAGAAGAAAAAATTCAATCTTAAGTGTTGCGGTTTTGTTCCATCGGAAAAAAGCTTTGTGAAACTAAAATCCCAAGAATCTCATCTAATTTCAAAAATGGATTAACAAAGACTGAATTGGCAGGCTGTAGAAACATTTAAAAAAAAAAAAGGCTAACCGAATTTGAAATTTATTCAAGGTAATTTTTAGTCCAAGAAAGTAAGGTATATAAGGAAACAAATATATGCCAAGGCCTCATCCAGAGTTTAGACAGGGGACTCTATACGCCTGTTGCCGTAATTGTTCATGATCAAATTATCAGAATTCAATAGTGCGCAAAAAATATTCAAATTTGTAATCATACAAATCACGAATCAACGTAGTAACAAATGGAACAAACAAAATCACAACTCAGAGGGCTATCGATCAAGCACATTTCAGGAAAAAAAAGTTAAAAAATCCTTCCTTTCTCTCTCCTGTTCTTCAGAATTGCTTCAACAACAAGCAAGTACGTGACCAAAATGAACAGGAAGATCCACCATTGATGCAATTGCACACCAAATTCTGGATCTTAACAGCCTGATCGCCCATAAAACCATGCAACGCACAACTCTAAAGCGAATCACAAAATTGAAAACCAAATTTCTCTTGACCATCAACACACATATCAATACAAAAATCAATCCACAGCAGAGGACGAAAACATTTCACAATTTGAGATCATATTCAAGCAAATTCAACAAATTAAACACATAATCAACATAAAATCAAACATCAAACCAGCAAATTCCAAAATTCAGAGATAAATAGGGAGAGAGCACACCTCTAAGACAGCAACGAAGATCTTGTGTCAAATGTTTGAATGTATGTATGTATGTATACATATATCAATCTATCTACAACTACAGCTACAAAATTCGGACAAATTTCCGCACATATTGAGGAAGCAAATCAAGATATTTACAGAAATCGGCATGGAATTCGATTGAATTCTCATCGAAGTTACGCTTCTCTCTCCTTCTCTTTCTCTCTCTAGGATATGATGATCATTTCAATTAACAACAAATCAAATCATCATCTCTTTCTCTCTCCAAAAGAGGGGTAGAATGTGAATGTGTGGGGGCAGGCAGGGCTACAAAACCCCGGGGGTTGAGGGGAAAGAGAGAGACGGGGAGAAGGGATGGGGATTTAAAAAGGAAAAAGAAAAACCAAACAAAAACCGTGCTAAAACCCCAACCAAATCTCTCAGCCACATAACCGGGATTAGCCGGTCAAAGGGGGAAGAGGTTACCGGATATTACCGGTTAATGAATAATTAAAAACTTAAAACTCTCTCAGACAGAAACCTCTGGGACCACTTCTTACTATTTTCTTGGCCTTTTTTTAACCTTTTTTCTCTCTCCTCTTCACCCGGCCACCCACCACCCTCATTTTTTTTATTTTTTTTTTTTGGGCGGATAAAATTCCTAACCTCTAATTTCTAGAATAATCCTCCTGCCACGTGGTATTCTGTCCCTTTTATGCTACTTTCTTTTTTGGACAAGGATAAAATAAATTGGAGATAAATCAGGATTTAACAATGACATTTATGGAAAGTCATCATCCACCAATCATAAATCATCCTCCTCTTTTTCTTGCTTTTATTGTTGTGCTATTTTCCTTCCTCAACTACAAGTTTTGGATAATGATATTTATTATTTAAAGACAAGAGTTTTTATATCATTTTAACTTTAGTGAGACCGTTATACAATTGTTTTAAAGTATTTATAGCAAGATCATATGGATATGTTAAAATTTTATATCGCAGTGTTCTTACTTATCTAATTAGAAACATCATGTTAAAGCTGATTAAAAACAAAACTTGTACTAATACAGGTTGATTCAAGTGGGTTGACACTTGTTTCCCTTAAGGGTATAAGGCATTCTCAGTCTAATTTTCGGTTGTTGGAACTCAGGTCTGCCACATCAGCAGAAATTCAATAGTTGTGGAACTTGCATTATATTCAGTTTTCCAACCAATGGAACTCATTCCAGGATAATAAATTAAATATTTAGCATGGAGCCTACTACTAAACACATTTTGTTACTTTTATCCTTTTAATTTTGTGTTAGTATTTTATGTTTATAGCTTTTATAAAAATGTTTTATTTTCATAATAACGGAATATTTATTTTTGTTTGGTCGGGAAAATGTACCCTAGTAAAGGAATATTTATTTTTTGGAGATTTTTAAAATTTGAGTTGGGATGACGTATAATATGAAGTGCAAAATTTGAGTTGGAATGAAGGTATTTATATAGATAATTTTCCAGCCCAAAAAAAAAAACACACACAAAAAGTGCCCTGCGGGATGGAACGCCCCCCAAGTTCCGCCCTCATTTTGTTCCATGCATGTAGTTGGGGTGGAAAGGCCGCGTGTCCTGTGCATGACCCGAGAGTTACTCGCAAGACATGGGCTGCTAATGCCCTTAGTAAGGTCTCAAGTTCGAGTCTTGTGAATAAAAAAAATTTGTGATTGGAGAACTCTACCTCTTTGTTAGGATTAATATCAGAGTAACAGTATAGCGGAAGCGATAGAAAATCAGAAATTCAATCAACAAAACAACAGAATAATAGGAAGAGAACAAGAACACAGGAATTTAACCTGGAAAACTCAATGTGGGAAAAACCACGGACGGTGACAGCACCAAAACAATCCACTATGAGCAGGAAAGTACACCACGATCACATTCACCTCAGTGATTCGATCTAAGAGCAGACTTACAATCTCTCTCTATTGTAATCTCTCGCAAACTACTTTTACCTCTCAATGTGTTTATGAGTACTGAAGTATTTTAGAACCTAGGCCTGACCCTCCTTTTATAGGGCATGAAAAATAGGGTTTTCCCCCCTTTAAAAAAGCCCTAGCCGCCGCAGAGAAAACACCCTCAACGCCAAACCCTAGCCGCCAAAACAAGGCGGTAAAAAATTGGCCGGGGCACGACCGTGCCACGTGGCACGGCACCCCCGTGCCACTTTGCTGTTTGCTCCGTCTTCGGCTCTTCGTCTTGGCACGTCCGTGTCTGTGCAGCATGGGCTCTCCGTGCCGATACTCGAGATTTTGGGCTATAAAACCCAACAATCTCCACCTTGGACCAAAATCTCCAATCTTCAACTTTCCGTCGCCGTCGTCTCACCCGAAAGGGTGATGCCCCCTATGGGGCTATGCCCCGCAGGGCCCTCAGTGGCTGTGAACGCCTACTAAGTCCAAGCAATGCTCGAACTTAGCTATAGGTAGAGGTTTGGTCAACATGTCAGCAGGATTTTCTGAAGTGTGCACCTTTTTCACCACTATCTCTCCTGCAGCAACCGTGTCTCGCACGTAGTGGTACTTTACGCTGATATGCTTGGTCTTCGAGTGATAGGCATCATTTTTGGTCAGATGTATGGTACTCTGACTGTCAGAATATACCACAGTGGTAGATTGTGGTACTCCAAGTTCAATTGCCAGTCCCCTCAGCCAGGTAGCTTCCTTCACCCCTTCAGTAGCAGCAATATATTCAGCCTCTGTAGTAGACAAGGCTGCAATAGATTGCAGTGATGCTCTCTAGGAGATAGCACCCCACACATGGTAAAGATGTACCCAGATATGGACCTCCTCCTATCCAAGTCCCCAGCATAATCAGAGTCAACAAAGCCTGTTACATCAGACGTAACAGTTTTGTTTCTATCAAACACCAACCCCTTCCCTGCAGTACCCTTCAGATATCGAAGGATCCATTTCACAGCCTCCCAATGATCCTTCCCAGGATTGTGCATATATCTACTTATCACACTTACAGCATGTGATAAGTCAGGTCTAGTGCAAACCATAACATACATTAAGCTCCCTACAGCACTAGAATAAGGTACCTTAGACATTCTACTGATGTCTTCCTCTGTTTGCGGACAGCATTCTGCAGACAGTCTAAAGTGTGCAGCAAGTGGAGTAGATACTGCCTTGCAGTCCCCCATGTTGAATCTACTCAGTACTTTCTTAACGTACCTTTCTTGAGATAAGTATAGTTTACCTCCCTTCCGATCCCTGTGGATCTCCATGCCCAGTATTTTCTTTGCTGCACCCAAGTCTTTCATCTCAAACTCTTTACTGAGTTGAGATTTCAGCATGCTAATTAAACTTTTATCTTTAGAGGCAATTAGCATATCATCAACATACAACAATAGATATATAAAAGTCCCATCACCATACTGTCTGAAGTACACACAATTATCATATCTACTGCGTATATACCCTTTATCAATCATAAACGTATCAAAACGTTTATACCACTGCCTAGGAGCTTGTTTGAGTCCATACAAGGACTTCTTCAACTTACACACCAGATGTTCCTTTCCAGGAACAGTGAACCCTTCAGGCTGCCTCATGTAAATCTCCTCTTCTAGCTCTCCATGCAGGAAGGCTGTTTTTACATCTAACTGCTCCAACTCCAAGTCAAATAGTGTAACAAAAGAAAGAAGTAATCGAATGGAGGTATGTCTAACAACAGGGGAGAAAACCTCATTGTAATCAATACCTTCCCGTTGGTTGCATCCACGAACAACCAACCGTGCCTTTCATCCTGCATCCTCAACCCCAGGAATTCCCTCTTTCTTCTTGTAAATCCACTTGGCAGTTAAGGCTCTTCGGCCTTTAGACAGGGCACACAGTTCCCAGGTTCTGTTCTTCTGCAGACTTTCCATCTCTTCTTGCATAGCCAGCATCCAATTAGATGAACTCGGGCAGGTGATCGCTTCAGTGTAGTTTGAAGATTCAACACCTTCAAGCACTTTCTCTACAACTGAAAGTTCGTATGCTATCAGTCCCTCATCATCATTGTACCGGGCAGGTCTCCTGATCTCCCTTCGAGGACGATCCTGAGCTATAGAATGCTCAACCTCCACCTGAGGTTGATCAGAACTGATAGTCCCAGACTCAGTAACCTGGGCTTCCCTATTGGGCTCCTCAGCAGCTCCACCTTGAGCTGCAATGGTCTCTACCTCCACCTCCATAGTGGTATCTTCCTGATTACCTGCATCAGTAGAAGGAACAACAGAATCCTTTCCAGAAGGCAACATAACAGTCTCATTGAAAGTAACATCTCTACTTTGTATTACTTTCTTAGACTCAGGGCACCACATGCGATACCCCTTGGATTCAGAAGCATATCCCATGCAGGAAGGCTGTTTTTACATCTAACTACTCAAACTCCCAATGTGGGACTTCTTTATGTATGACATTCCCAACAATCTCCCCCTCATCCATGAGTCTCTTTCACACCACATCAATGCACAAGCTCCCCCTTGAGCGGAAGTCTTTATCAAGGTGTCAAGCCACCACCATCAAGACCTTATCCACACCACCAACCCACGCTGCAGCACACGTATTACCGTTCGATCAACACCTGCGTGTCACTTCACCAAGCTCGTCCATGGGGTCCACCATGCCACACCTTTATCGCCTAGTCGAACGCACCATCGGCTCTGATACCACTTATTAAGAAAATACTAATTGAAATTCGAGTATGGTATATGCGGAAGCGATAAAGGATGTAGATATTGGAGAATATAAAACAAGAACGAAAAAGATAGAATGGGGCACATGATTTTTACGTGGAAACCCAAATCGGGAGAAAACCACGGGCGGCAACAACGGCACAAAATCCACTATGATTTGAGTGAGTACAAAACGATCTCAAAGCAAATGCCCAAGAAAGAGATCAACAACAAGAGAGATAAAGATCTCAAAGCAAACACCCAAGAAAGAGATCAACTACAACGAAAATCTCTCAACACTAACTCTAACTCTCAATGTGGAATAGAAAAAGGGAAGTGCCCACAGGCACTCCCAAATTGCCCCGCACAAGAGGCACTCCTAAATTGCCCCGCACAAGAGGCACTCCCAAATTGCCCCGCACCAAACAAGGTTAAACAACCTAGTATTTATAGAGAAGCCTCACAGGTACCAAGGGTTCAACCCTAACCGCAAACATATGTCTTGACCACCAAGCATCATCTTTACCTAAAAAGAAAAAAGATATTCAATACAAAATATGGAATAATATAATTTTCATAAAATAGAATATCTCCAACCACACAACTTGAGCCTTGGGTGCCAAGCAATAATCTTCAAAAAGGAAATAACTTTATTTATTTCCAAAACCGGCAAATAAATTTGGGACAAATCCCAACAAACTCCACCTTAGACCAAATTCCTTGGAATGGACGAATACAGCAAAATCGATCTTGTTGTGACGTCAAAATTCTCAATATCAATGAGAAACATCCTTCAAGAGAATGCTCGAAATCCAGATCAATGACTCCGACTCTGATACCACTTGTTAGGATTAATATCAGAGTAACAGTATAGCGGAAGCGATAGAAAATCAGAAATTCAGTTAACAAAACAACAGAATAATAGGAAGAGAATAAGAACATAGGAATTTAACGTGGAAAACCCAATATGGGAAAAACCACGGACGGCGACAGCACCAAAACAATCCACTATGAGTCGGAAAGTACACCACGATCACAATCACCTCGGTGATTCGATCTAAGAGCAGACTTATAATCTCTCTCTATTGTAATCTCTCGCAAACTATTTTTACCTCTCAATGTATTTATGAGTACTGAAGTATTTTAGAACCTAGGCCTGACCCTCCTTTTATAGAGCCTGAAAAATAGGGTTTTCCCCCCTTTGAAAAAGCCCTAGCCGCCGCAGAGAAAACACCTCAACGCCAAACCCTAACCGCCAAAACAAGGCGGCAAAAAATTGGCCGGGGCACGACCGTGCCACATGGCACGGCACCCCCGTGCCACTTTGCTGTTTGCTCCGTCTTCGGCTCTTCGTCTTGGCACGCTCGTGTCTGTGCAGTATGGGCTCTCCTTGCCGATACTCGAGATTTTGGACCATAAAACCCAACACTCTTATTAGACTAACAGTAGTTCAATTTCAGTGAAATGGAGGATTCAAGATTTAAAAAAAAAAAAAATAGAACTTGTGATTGACTCTATCATGTGCAAAATTCGAAAATTTTGAAGCCAATATGAAAATATTGGGTTATTTAATAACCAATAAAATCTTCACAGGAATGCAAGGATTTTGAATTGAAATTCATTTTATTCGTTATGATTCATTTTTGTCTCCGAAAAATACGATAAATTTTATTTGATTAATTAAATAACGTTCGTCACAATAATAGCATTCCTTGTACATTATTAAGCTATGATTTTAAGGTAAAAACTTAAGTGAGATTCTAATTAAACTGGTTAACAATCACTAACCTGCGCATCTCATAACAACTAATGCTAACGACCAAATTACCTTAAAACACTAAAAAATTGATGGGTCCATCACGTGATGATTACTTAACAATGTCATCATATTTGCTAAAAACTAGCAAGGAAAGGGCACGGAAGGCGAACAAACTAGGACCAATTACACTAACAATTCCACGTTTCAATTATTTTTTAAAACAATTTTCTGTTTTCAAGAGTTTCAGACTGCCTGGATTGAATAGGTAGCGTAACCAACATCGTACATATGTCACTTGGTTCGATTTATGGCTGGATCCTTGCTGTCTTTAGTCAACTCCAGTTTGATCATATTAATGAAAACGTGGACATATGAGTGAAACAAGCAAAATTGAAGACGAATTCAAATACGAGTAAGGGTGGATAACGGATCGGACACTCACTGGGTTAAGTGATCGGTCCATTTAAAATACGGCTAATAAAGGGTCAGGTTAATAATGGACTTGGTCATTAATGGATCAGCCCATTAAGGCATATTAACGGATCAGACTAGGCGGACCCATTAACGGTCCATTTAGTGACTCATTATTTTTAACCTAATTGATACGCTAGTTTACATGTTTCAATTAGTTAACCTCATTACCAATACTTTGTACATAACAATAACTATTATACACAGTTGTTTTGCGTAAGTTTGTTCCGTTTTAAACGGGCCCAACGCGGACCGCCCATACGCCGACTTAACCCAACCTGTCTATTAGTTTGATTGTGTATTTTCTAACATTGAGTTTGGACTTGTTTAATTTGGTTGGAAAATTACAAATACATTAGTTGAAAAATTAACTAACCAATAACACTCCTTAGGTAGTAATGGGCGGGTTATGAGCGGGCCAGGTTCATTTGACCCATAACCCAGCCTAAGCCATTAATAAATGAACTGGATCCACCCCGACCAGTTTAGTTAATAGGCCGGACCAATCCGGCCCGGCCCAGTCCATTACCCACCCCTAAATACGAGTAATAAATTGGTAAATCTACCCTTTCAAGACATACTAATATCATTCATCACGTTTTTAAATGCATTTGCATCATCGACATTTAAAATTTAAGATTTCTTTGCTTAAGGCCTAACTCTTGATGACTTTGAAAACTGTTCAGCTGTTTTGACGTTAAAGACTATACCATAAATTAGATCCTATCTTAATCTGCTGAGCTAGTTTCAATTGCATTCATAGTTATAGGGGGGAAGTCACCTTCCTTGTATAAGTCATAAACAATGGGAAAAAAAATCTCCTAGAGATTTATTGTGGAGCTTGCAGTTACCTAGGAAAATTTGAGGACCATTGTGGGAAAGAAATGAGGAGGACGTCTAGGCTATCCCTATCTTGCCTGTTCTTGGTGTTGCAGTCATAATTCATATACTGGCTTTGAGCTTTTGCTTTAATTTGTCATGTAAATGGTCCCATGATTTGAAAAGGTAATCTTCACTATAATACTATTATTATATGCCCTTGGATAGGGTCAGCCGGCCACATACCTATTTATTCCATTTCCTAGCATTTTAAGGGTTTTTTCTGACATAAAATGTGCTTGTATTGGAGAATAGAGGCTGAAATAGAACATTAAATTATTAAAGATCTAATTAAATTTTAAATGTTTTTTCATAGAGTTTAGTGGTTTATTTTAAATTTTAAATGTATACTTTTTGTTTCATCCAAATCTTTCTTCCTTTAATTTATGATGTTTCTTATCATTTTAAATTGATTGATTATTTCAATAGTTAATTTTACTAAATATTCTTTGGACGAATAATTAAACAATAGACATTACTATCTCACACCTAATGTCATGTAATAAGCTTAACATCGCTAGACTCATTAGTCCTCAGATATGAGTATAATCTTGTAAAAAACCTTGTTTATAAAGAAAATAAAAATTAGAATTATTGCAGTTTTTTAAAATAAAAAATTAGAATCATTTCATCTTCCGTAACAAAAAAATTATTTCTATATAATTAACTATTACAAACACAAAATAACTAAAATTTCATGTAGTAGATATTAACTAAAATGACACTGAAAAAATCTAATCTTAAAAAAGAAAAAAAAATTTAGAAAATAATCTTGCAATGATTCAAAGTTTTGGCTAAATGTACAAAATAATGTAAACTATGACTCTATGACATTTGTCTGGTGTGTGTGTTTATATGTATATGTATTTGTATATGTGTATGTGCACATACACACACGTGTGTGTGTGTCCGTGTGTGTGTATATATATATATATATGTGTGTGTGTTAAATTTTTAAGCAATTCATCCTTTATGTACCGAACATATAAAGATTATGTATATTATATATGATATATTGTGTATTTTTTTGTGCATGCACGATGATATGTATTGTTTACATCGGTATGCAACATGCAACAGGGAGCACACTTTTAGTACATAATGTGAAAATGTTATAGTCTGAAATATTTTGCATGTTCGCCCTATACTTTGAATTATTTTTAAGTTGATTTTCTAAATTTTAACTATAAATTTAGAACTACACAAATGTGCCACAAGAAGTCAATCTAGTTTTGGTGTAGGGTAACTTTGAAATCAGTGCAATTAATTTTTTAAAGTTCTGATTGAGATGACAACAAATAACAATTTGATAACATGTCATATCATATGCATATAAACACTGTACATATTCTCTGGTCTTTTACTTTATATACTTTTTGATTGATAGAGACTATAGACTGGTAAGCCATTCGCCCGTTACTGTAGGCCTATTTTTTGTGTCGGTAAATAAAAGTGGGTAAAATATTGAAGTGGACTAAGGTAAATTGAGATAGATTAAAATTAGTATTTTTTTAAGGTGAATTAAAATGGGTTGAAGTGAGTTGAAATAGGTTGAAATGGGTTGAAGTTGGTATATTTTTTTGTGGTGGGTTGAAATGGGTTAAAATAATGAGAATGTAATTATGTGTGATTTTTTATGAAGTTATTGTAATTTTTAGTGTATTTTTTTTACTGAATGGTAATTTCACAATTTTGTAACTATTTTTCTGATAGTTGAAGGCCGGCACAACTTGTCAATTATTTTTAACGATTTGGGTTACAAAATTTATTGATGACAACTTTTTATATACGTGTCTTTTTTTTGGATAAATTTGAAAATACCAACCTAAATTCATTTCAATCCACTTCAACCCACTTCTACTATCAACTAAAGTTTAATTTATGACATTAAAAAAATTTAATCTACTTCAACTGACCTCAACGTACTTCAACCGACCTCAACCTACTTCAACCCACCTTACCCTTTTACCCGCCCAAATTTACCGACGACAATAATAGGCCCGTATTCGAAAAATTCAGATGTAACAAAAGAAAATAGTATGATCGTAAGTGTTACAAAATATATCATCAATATAGATTTGTTGTTACTTTTAAATGTAGGAGTTGGTTGAAAATATAACATTAGGTGTAACACCCCGAAAATTTCCGTTACTAATTTCGATTAATATGTGAATACGTGTTTTATATTTATGTATTTTAAGTGTTTTATTTCGATATAGACGTGTGATTTAAGTTAATATGATTATGTTTGGGGAATAATTAATTATAGTATGGTTCATTTTATTTTTTTTTAAAAAAAAAGAAGAAGAAAGAGGAAAAAAAAAGAAATGGAAAAGAAAACCAAAAAAAGGGGGGCGAAAAAAAAGGAAAAAGAAAAGAAAATGGGGAGGGGGGATTATCTCTTTTATGCGTGAATTAGAAAGGGGAGGGGGTTCTCTAGTTTTCTTCAACACACGCACACCACGCAGAGAGGGAGGAAAAGAGAGAGAAGAAGAGGAAGAAGGAGGAGGAAAAGAGAAGGAGGAGAAGAAGAAGAAGAAAGCTAGGGTTTGGAAATCAACTAAGGTGAGTAATTTTTACTTTCTCTAACCCTAAAATTGTTTAGGGGGAGATTAATTTGAGATTTATGTTTGAATTTGCAAAATTGAATTCGAATTGAAACTTTGAATCTGAGGTTTTAGGGTTTATTGGATTAGAATCCTAAATCAATTTGTTAGAAACCTACTACTAAAACTTTCATGTTTATTTGTGATTTGTGAGTGATGTGGACGTTGTGAATTAATAGGTATGTTCTGAATTCAGCCAAACACATGCTATACTATGGATTTTGGGTTGGTTACTTATATTTGGTTGAATAATATAGTAGAAAAATAGGGTGGAATTTCGATTTTGTTGATAATGTGCTACTATCAGATTTTATGGGAATTTTTGGATGCTTGAAAAATCCTGAAATTTTTACTGTAGGTTACTCATGGTATTAGGCAACTTTCTGTAAATTTTCGTGAATTCTAGATGTGTAGTTTGTAAGTTATGAATTTTTATTTGAAACTACCCTGTTTTTAGTGTGTAAATTCAGATGGTGTTTGGAATTACTGTGAGCTAATGGGTTGGAGAAAAATTATGCAATTTTTACTGTAAAATAACACTGATGTCTAGAAGTATCCTGTGAATTTTCATGAATTTTAGATGTGTATTTTAAGATTTATGAATTTTTTATTGCTACTGCCCTGTTTTGGGTGCATGGTTTTTGGTTACTATTTTAATTATTTTGAAGGACTTGCTTAGAGAAAAATTATCAAAATATTACTGTACATTCCTCATAATAGTTGGTGTTTTCTGGTAAATTGTTGTGAATTTTGGTTGTGTATGCTAAAAGTTATGAATTTTTGAGTTTAATTCACAGATTTTTGAGTATTTTGGCTGACTGTTTGAATTTCTGGGAATGACTGGCTTGGACAAAAATCATGAAATTAATACGTTGGAATCTATATGTTATTTGTCAACTTCCTGCAAAGTTTGGTGAAGATTGGATGTGTATACTGTAAGTTATGAATTTTTGAGTTAAAGTACTTTGTTTAGCGTAATCATGGATTATTTGTATGTTTACTCCGTAAATTCGATATGAAAAGGCCATTGTTGAGCTTCCTAAGAATTTTGATTGTGCGATGAAGCATGGGAAACTTGTGAAAGTATTTTGAATGGAATTATGCTTTGTTTTGATTACGTTTTTGTTCAAATTGTGGAATTAAGCGTCATTGAAAACAAAATATGATTCAATGGATTATACGATTTTCTTAAATTATGTTTTTGGGGAATGAGGTTCATGTCTTGTCTGAGGCTATTACAGAGCATTCTAGAGCTATGGCCATAGTAGTGACTGTCGTTATGTTCAGGTCGCCTAGTAGGAGAGACTATAACCAATCCCCTGGGATATGAATGTCGACCTTATGTTTGTGTGTGAGCCATGTGGGTCCCTAGTGAGGAGAGTTTCGGCCTCAACTTACTAGGATATGAATGCGATTTCATGGTTTGTATTGTGGGCAGTTTGCGTCCTTCAGAGCGTTGGGTGTCTGGTTGGGACTATATGAATGAGTTGCGGCTGGTCCACCATTGGTTAGTACCATATGTTTGAGCCGTAGTTGGGCCACCAGGATGTGTTTGTCACCCCTACGTTGTGATGGTTCTTTGTGTGAGCCATGAGTTGATTTCCCCTAAACTAAAAGTTTTGCATTCAGTTAAGAATATGTGATGTGTTGTGAAATTGGTTTTGGCTTGGATTTGGACTTTGGATATGTTATGAAGTTGTTTTCGGCTTGAATTTGGACTTTGGAATTGGATGTGAACTTTGGATATGTTATGAAAATGGTAATTGCATTGGGTTTGGACTTTGGTTATGTCATGAAATTGGTTTTGGATTGAATTTGGACTTTAGTTATGATGTGGAAATCCTTTTGGATTTAAATTGGGCTTTGGATTTGGAGGTGAAGGTTCATTCAAAACACCTATGAGCTTGTAATTGATTTTAAGATACATTTATGTGTTTATGTGAACTTTTGTGATAACGTTGATTTGATGTATGTGCCAATTATGGTTATGGGCTAGCCGTTAGGTTGCTTTGCAGATTTTGTTTCTTTTGGACTCTAGTGAGGACTATGAGCCCAAATGACATGATTGGTATGGGACAATCATGGTTAGTTTAGTGAATAGACTAACAGTAGAGTCTGTTCAGGGACTTAAATGAAAACGAGAGTCCTTAAATCGTACTTGGTATGGGACAAGTACGACTAAGCTACGCTAATTGCCCGTTCCATGACATAAAGATGTTGTGTGTATTTGTGACATTTGTGAACATATTAGATATGGAAGGTATGAATTTATTTTGGTTTTTGAAGCATATGAATATTCTTATATCAGCTTGTACATGCCATATGATATGTTCTGTCCATGTGTCATGAGTTACCTGTACTGTGTGATTATGTGTTAACCGGTTAATGTGTAAAGTGTAACAACGGGGAAGGTAAGGGATATTCACTGGGTTCGATGAGCTCATGACCTCACCATTTTTCAGGTTCTGGAAACCAAAAGGGACCATAGGAACATTAAGAGAACTTATTTGGACCTAGAGGGCTCGTTATATGTATATTTTATGGATTATATTTAGTAAATACAGTTTTGTATTTTGATTTGGATATATGTAAGAATATTTTGTATATGGTTTAAGTATATATGCAATGTATGTTTTAGAATTACCGGCCCGAACTTTCGTTAGACTGTGATTAGAGTTTCCGCTGCTATCAATAAGTTACTTAAGATCATAGAGCCTTGTGGATGCCCCTAATCGAGCGTCCACGGCAGTAATGCGCCCGTCCCCCTTCGGGCGGGGCGTTACATTAGGTTTTTCCTAATTTTATAAAATACGAAAAATTAGGTTGTGGAAAATAATAAAAATATGATGTAATTTGAAAAACGTGTGACAGCAAAATATGATGATGATAATTTGAAAATTAAAGTGGAATCGCATCTAATCAATACTGCCTAATGCATTATGATAATCAACAAAATGGAATTGTATCTAGTCAATTCAAAAATATCAACCTCAATCTACTTCAACCTCCTTTCATTAGTTTAACCATGTTTAATTTATCACATCAATAAAATTCAACCCACTTTAATGTACTTCAACCCACCTCAACCTACTTCAACCTACTTCACCTTTTTAACCACCCTAATTTACTTACAAATTTCCACCATTTTCAAATCATACTATGTTGCAAAAATAATTAAATCTTACATGACACTTTACAAATTATTAAATTTATGAAGGGGTGAGTTGAAGGTGGTTGAAGTGGGTTTAGGTTGATTGAAGTGAGTTGAGGTCGGTTTTTTTTTTCCAGGTGGGTTGAAGTAGGTTGAAGTAGGTTGAAGTGGGTTGAGGTTGATAAATCTGAAATAACCTACGAAAAGAACAGGGCCTATATCTTACAAAAATATAAAGATTGAAGCAATATCTTGAAATTTTTGTCATTCTAAATTTTAAAATATAAGGATAAACATACTTTTAAAAATAATAAAAGTCAAGTTGGTTACGGTTATGAACTAGCACGAGCTATATGAGTGCTAAATAATTAACATAACTAATAGAAATTTTTGAGACTGTTAATTCCTTGTTTCATTTATTGACCCTTGCACCTCCAGGTGCATAGGAAAGACAAGAAAATAAATGGAATGTATAGTTAGAGTCCACTATCATAATCAACAAGTCCGACAGAAATGTTGATAAAAATTTTTTATCGAAATTACATTTACCTTTTTTTGTTAAAAAAAAAACTTCATCGACAGTTCCTGTTGCCTATGCTCTGATAAGAAAACTAATTTAGCCAAAATTTTGGCCCGGAGATTAGGACCGTGACCACAAAACCTACTGTAATTCATACAGGAAGCATTATCATTTCAAAAATGTGAGATTGATTTACTTTTTTTTTAGCTATTTTCATTACACTTGCAAACTAAGTCGCGGTGTTGGGCATGCGTAAAAGACGAAGGGAAGTATCGCGTAAGTTGGCTTGAATTTGGGGTCCTTAGTATGATACTTTAAATTAAGCCTCGTAAAAATTAGTCCGACCCAAAAATTTCATTCAAATTCGTCCGAAAATTTTAAATTTTGAACACAATGTTCTCGATCTGAAATAAATTAAACTTGAAAAATTCACAAATTAGCGGGTCAAACTTGACCTGAACCCGAACCTGTCTACTTGATCCGAACATTATATCCTTAATTTTGACTTTTTCTAATTTATCCCTCTTAACAATAATAATTAGTCATTTTTATCGAATAGTTTAAAAAGACCTCATATACTTATTGCATCTATTTACAAATTAAATAATAATAGCCTTATTTTTTTCTTCTTCATTCTATGAAAATAATATTGTACACAACTTTTAAATGAAAAAACATTCAAAATGGGTATAAAATTGCATGAAATAACTATCTAATATTTTGAAAAAATTATTTAAAAGAAGACGCGGAAGTCATACCATTATATACTTAGTTAAATAAATATGTCTAATTATTTTTTAAATTAATTAATTTGTAATAATTTAACATTTGATGTTATAACTGCAAGATTATATCTTGTACTTCTTTTATTCAATTTTATTTGATTTTCGTTCTAATTAGTCTTGAACTATGATGCCAGTGGTAGGAAAACAACTAGCTATATTCGTATTGGGGTCGGCTCATTAATAAAATTTTACCTAATTGGATATTAGTAGGTTAGTTAATAAAAATACCAAATAATTAATATATTAGTAGCGGTCAAACTACTAAAATCCATTAAAAAGCTCTAAACGGGGTGACCCATAAATGGTCGACCCGCTATTGATATTCTTTTAATGTACGGGTCGATCTACCCAAAATCAAGTGGAGTTTGATTCTTTGTCTGCCCATACAAGGTGTTCATATATTATAGTAAAAAGTTTGAATATTTTTAATATTCTTTTGAAAAATTACAATTATTATGTCTTTTCATTAAATGCTGACAATTTTAAGTAATAAATATGCAGAATTTTTAATTTTGCAAAAAGAAAAATAACTCACAGAAAAGGCATTCTAAATCCGTTGGATTGATCCGAAACCCGTAAAATCGAAATATATCCGTCCGTATTTCACTCGAAATCGAAATACACCCGACTCGCATTATATCAGAACCCGAATACACCCAACCCGTATTTAACTTGCCTGTCCGAACTGACATGTCCACTTTAAATCAATGAGTATGTATTACAGAAGGATTTTAGTTAAATGCATTAGTATCATATACCCTCCTTTCGCATTTTAGTAACAGTCTGTTTGGATTGAGGGGAGAGAAAGGGAGGGGAGAATAATGAAGGTTAATGAACACTTATTTTCCTTATTTGAGAATATTAAATGAGGGAGAAGAAAGGGGAACCAAGGGGAATATTTCACCCTCATTTTCCACAATTCCCTTCATTTTTATTCACCCCCAAAATGAGAGCAAAAGAGGGGAAGGAAAGACTTTTAGATTTTAATAGTTCTCTCCCCTTCTCTTCCGTCTCTTCTTATAACATATCCAAATAAAATGAATACAAATCACGTTTCGTCCCTTCCCTTCCCCTCCCTTCCATTACCTTATCCTCTCTTCCCCTCCTTTCCTCCTCTCTTTCTCAATTCAAATAATGTGTAAAGGTTATTTGTGACCCATTATTTTTAAAATTATTATTTAACTTTCATCACCTTAAAACCGTTATCCTATAAAACAAATATATTATTTGACCCCTCATATAAGTATATTTGGAGGTCATATGATAATAACTTTCAGGATGAGAGAATTTAATAATAATTTTAAAAATAATATATTATAATAAAATTTACCTAAATGAGGATCGAGATGATACATGATGACAACTCTCACTTAAATCATTTCAGATTTAACAATAGTTTTCACTTGGGAGTTGTTACTGATGAAAGTCAAAGCTGTTGACTATTTTGACAACTCAAGGCAAAAAAAAAAAAAGAAAAAAAGAAAAACATTGGTGTGACGCGAGAGTGACTTACATGTATGCTGGATTAGAGCATTTGTAATCGAAGAACGCACATTTCACCTAGCGGGCCCACGTGTCATGTATTGATTCTTTATTTGCTTTTCTTGTGCTTGCCTCGCGGGCTGGAACTCGCTGCAGTTCTAGCTCGCGCTCCGTGATTATTTTGTATTTTTGTCAATTTTTAAAAAGATTGTATGTTGTGATTAGGTCATAACAAATATTTTATAAGATTATTCAGGAGTGAGTTTTATAGGTTAGAGAAGTGAAAGAAAAAAGTTTCAAAAAATAGAATTTCTGTTGATATGAGAAAATAGAGTTTCAAGTTTTGAAACTTAGGTTGAGAATACTCCAATTAGGGGATTAGGTTCTTTGATTCCCATGCAGCAGTTTCGAAAATTTCCATTAAAAAAAGAAAAGCAGAGAGAGACAGAGAGACAAGGAAATCAGCGAAGAATGAAGATAAAAAAAGAGGAGTAGTCAACAAATAGTGGTGAATCGAATAAAGAGGGAGGCAATTTGTAGTTGAAAAATAACAGTTGAGATATTATATGATCAAAAATCATGATAGTTGGCTTATATGATATGATCCCATGATTTTAGATTTGGTTGATGAGACCTTTAATCTAATTTTACGATAATGAAATAACAAAAACGGGACACTTGGCTCTCTTATAGGCTTTCCTCTTCCCACCATCTTTCAACTTTCATCAGCAACTATCTGTCTCGAACATTCAATCAATTTAATTCCAGTCTTCTTTTGAAGTGCAATCTGCCACGTTAATTGAACATCTGTTCTATAAAATTATACTATAACTTGTCGATATTCGAAAAAGATACATTTACGTCAAAGAATGTGGTTGGTGGCAAAAATACTGCTGCAAGTTTAGAGTTGATCGACAGTATATTTACCATTAACTTTATGGAGAGAATTATTCAATTTGATGTTTTAGATTTACTTTTGTTATGAGATATTCATTGTATATGCTATATAACTTTTCATTAATAAATTATTCATTTTTCTTATCACAAAAAAAAAAATCCAGCCCCCCTTCACGAAAAAACAAATGTTTTATTATGGGACACTTTTTAAATATTTTGGGTTTAAAAATTATATTCTTGTATATTTAGTTGAAAAAATAATATAATTGTATAATTGAATAGTAAAAGGGTATAATTGTTACTTATAAATTGTATAAAACTAACTATTTATCCACAAGTACTATAAAAGTACATTTATAATACATATTTATGAATAGCATTGATTCGATTAAGGTGTCATTTTGTACTTATCTGTGTAATTGATATGACATATCTATAAATTTTCACAATTGACTGTCAATTGTAATCATTAACAACTTGGTGATTTTAACATATAACATATTAATTTAGGTTAAAGTAAGAAACTTAAGAATATCCCATCACAAAGCATATAACATGAACAAAATAATACATAAGGAAACTCACATGGTAAGAGTTTTTCTTCTTTAGTTTTTATCACATAGGCAACGATTAATGTAGTGTCAAATCATTTTGAGAAATACATTTATCATTTTGATTTCATAATCCAAGTTAAGTTCCACCCCCCCCCCTCCAAAAAGGAAGTTAATCATAGTAAATCCAATTTTTGTAAAACAATAGAAATTTTCATCATATTTGTAAATAATAACCAATTAACCATTACCAGCCAAAAAAAGGTAGACTTTTCAATGAGTTATAAGAAAAAAAATTCCCTTTTGAGACAAACTTTTTGATGATATCGACTATGCAACTTGATGATTGTGACTACAAGAATAAGGGTTATTTTTTTTTACAGGTTTTTTGATGGAAAAAAGTGAAGGTTTTGAAGGAAAATAGACTTTGTGATGGGAAGTTAGACAAAAATTACATATGTCAAAAAATCACTTGTCGAAATAGGCATTTCGACCAACCCATCAAAAATACTGATGGGAAAATTTTGACGGACTGACAATCCGTCAAAATTTCTAGTGACGGACCGTATTGATGGACTACCCACCCATCAGTATCATTTGAACGGAGATTTTGATGGACTGACAGCCTATCAAAATATTTACCATGCATGAGGATAAAAATATGGATATTTATAATTAATAATTCGTGAAAATGATTACAAATCTTTGTTTATAACTCAAGTTATAAGGGTTCTTTGTTATTTTTCTTTTCCCCCCGTAACGCCCCCCACCCTATGGTTAGGACTGTTAGCGTTTTTCTTTAAATCTTGGGAAGAAATGGACAGAGTTTTTCTTGAAACGTGACCATTTCCCAGGCTTAAAGCCTTACAATAAATTCCCTGCACAAGAAAAACTTAACGATAAAGGCTAACTAACTCAACGGCTATCCGCCGGAGTTCACAGCTCTACGGGCCACCCGCCCGAAGCATCACAACCAGCGGAGTTCAACGCTTAAACAAAAGAACAATGAAAAGTACAGTCTTGGGCAACTTAGATGGTGGCTCACACGGCCTTACAGAGCGACTCTAAATGAAATGCAATACAGACACACAAGAGCTGAAATTACATATCGTTACATCATAATACAATTTGCAGTTCACATACAAGTTCATAACTTTACTCTTAGGACAGCAGTGACTCCATCTCGGCTTACGTCGACCCATTTTTACCTGTTATTTCAGAAATCTGGAAGGGAACAATAATAAATGGGAATGAGCAATCATCACTCAGTGGATAATCCCTTTTCCTAAAACAATACTTAAATGCAATAATAACTTACGACAACTATTCGAAATTCCTTCTCTTTGGAGAATGTTCCAATCACAATGCAAGAGAAATAGCCTTTGCACCACCCGCTTAAACTTGAAAGTAGCTATACTTAATAAACTTCCATGAGACATTCATATGAACGCATAAACGCAATGGAAATCGAGGAGTTTAACCCATAAATACCACTTGCTGAAATATTTGTTACGAAAATCATTAAAACTTTATATACATTGCTCCGTACATTATTAAGGCTTATCTCCGTGCATATAATTTATGTCGTATATAGTCATTAAACTTCATTGAAGATGCTGTCAAGTAATAAGCTATATGAGTTTAGTAATGATACTAAAACCATCGTCATGCTCAAGGCGAGGAAATCACCACACCTATGATTCCACTACCACATACTGTAACGTCCCACATCGGCAGTTGAGGAGAACGAACCACGCCTTATAAGCGTGGGGAAATCTAACATATCGAGGCACCTTTTGAGGACAAAACCGTGAGGGGGCCAACACAGCAATGTTCAGTGCAATGTTCAGTGTTCAATGTTCAGTGCTGGCACCCCAAAGCGGACAATACCTCGGTGTCGGGACAGATTGGGCCATTACAGTTGGTATCAGAGCAGGTTCCCGGGTCGATGTGCCAGTGAGGAAGCTGGGCCCCCTAACGGGGGGAGGAACTGTAACGTCCCACATCGGCAGTTGAGGAGAACGAACCACGCCTTATAAGCGTGGGGAAACCTCAACACATCGAGGCACCTTTTGAGGACAAAACCGTGAGGGGGCCAGCACAGCAATGTTCAGTGCAATGTTCAGTGTTCAATGTTCAGTGCTGGCACCCCAAAGCGGACAATACCTCGGTGTCGGGACAGATTGGGCCGTTACACATACAGTAACAATCATATATAGGAGTAAATTTCTTTGCTAAAACATGGAACAATAACCATACGGTGAAATAGATACTATATCATGTGCTTGGTAGGATCTTTACATGCTTATTGGTGGAACTGTAGGATATATAAACTTTCATTCTCTACCCGTTGGTAGAACTATAGAACTGTAACACAATGGATGAACTATGAAACATTTGATAAGACTATACGTATGAAACGTTGTACTTTGAATCATCTGCGCGCTGGCAGAGCTATGAACGCTGCACTTGGAACTTCTGCCTATTGGCAGAATTATAAACTTTGAACTCTGAAACTTCTGCCTATTGGCAGAACTATGAACTTTGAACTTTGAAAATATGAACTTTGAACTTTGAAACTTCTGCCTATTGGCAGAACTATGAAACACTGAACTCTGAAGTCCCTGCCTATTGACAGAGCAATAAACACTGAATTTTGAAACATTGAAACTGAGGTTCTATGTGAACTTTAAAAAGGGATACTGGATTGGTTACGCTAAAAATCCAATTGTTGCAATGTAACCTATGCTCATTACACAATCTCATCAATCCAACGTTTCAGGATTATTTCATTACCGATGACTTGTTAATGAAAAACATGCGACCGATAAAACATTTAGAAGCGTTTGGGAACTAGGTAAATAAGCATTCATAACTATATCATTTCTATGCAAGCATTATAGACGATGAATACATGTAATCGATAAATTATATATAATGGATAAACTTTATATAGTCGATGGCTTTATAGAATCGATAAACTCTATATAATTAATAAACTGTGTATAAATTAATAAACTTTAGAAAATCAATAAACCACATGTAAATCAATAAACTTTATATACTCAATAAACTTTCTAAAAACGATAAACGACAGAAAATCATTAAACTTGATATGATGGACAACTTGTTTATATATCGATAAACGGTAATTATAATTGATAGACTTGTATAATCGAAAGACTATATCAAATCTCTAAACTTCCTATATTCGATAAATCGCTAAACTTCATTTAAATCGATAAATCACTAGACTTCATATAAAGCGATATATCACTATATAAATAAATCACTAGACGTCACATAAATCGATAAATCACTAAACTTCATACAATCAACAAACTATATAAATATACTCGATACACTTCATATAATCGATGGGTTACACATAAATCGATAAACGTTTTATGATCGAATAATCGATAACTTTGTGTAATCGGTAAGCTATATAGAATCAATCAACTACATATAAATCGATAAACTTGGGATAATCAATAAATCACATATAAACCGATAAATTTCACATACTTGATATAATCAGTTCTAATTCAACCTAAACGAACTATAATCAATAAACTTTCTTCGAATTAATAATAAATAGGAGGAAGAGGAAACCTACCTCGAATCCAAGCTAAAGGACCCGTTTAGGGTTCCGTTTGGGTGGCTCAATGCGGGCTCGGTTCGCCCCTTTGCTCCCTATCTGCTGGTCGCCACCCTCCTGCCGACTCACCGCCGCCGGCGACCCCCTGGTGGAGCCGCCGAGACACGGGCTGTGGCCCACCCCCCTCCCTTGCTCTGTTTCTCCCTTTCTTGCCGTCTGACTCTCTCTCTCGCTGGCCGGTCGACGGACGGCCGGGGTGTGGGATGGCCCCGTGCACGTGGGCCGGTCGCCGGCTGCCCACCACCCCTCCCTCTCTCTCTTTCCCTGGCGTGTGTGTGGGAGTCGCGGGCCAGGGGTCGAAGAGCCCCCCTGGTTCCCGACCCTTCTGCCCGAAAGAAGGGGCTTCAGCCCCCTTTTAAATTTTTTTTTTGTTTTTTTTCTTTTGTTTTCATCCACTGATAATAATACCAACCCACTGTACCATAAATCCAATTTTCCGACCTCCAATTCTGTAACGCCCCGAAATTTTTAATTACTAATTTTGATTCAAGTGTGAATTCCTGATTAATGTGTATATATTTTATGTGTTTTATTTTAGATATATATGTGTTTTAAGTTAATATGATTGTGTTTTGAGAATAACTTGTTGAATGAGTATACGACTAAGGATTTGCTTCAAAAAAAAAAAAAAAGAAAGGAAGAAAAGTCAAAAAAGGGGGGCTTGACCCAAAAAAAAAGAAAAAAAAAAGGAAATTGGGGAAGGGGATTTACGTGAACTTTGGGGGGGGGGTTTCAACACAAACACACACCACACACGTAGAGAGGCAGAGAAGAGGAGGAGGAGGAGGAGGAGGAGGAAGAAGAAGAAGAAGAAGAAGAAGAGGAATTCGATTTTAGTTTCGATTTGCAGATTAAGGTGAGTAATTCTTGTTTTTCTCTAACCCTAAAATCGATTTAGGATAAGATTAATTTGAAAATCTCTGTTTGAAATTGAGTATCTGAGTATGAAATTGATGTTTTCAGGGTTTGATAGATTAGAATCCTAAATTCAATTGTTAGAAACCCACCCTTAAAAGTTGTACGTTTATTTGTGATTTTTGAAATATGTGGATGTTGTGACTTGATTGATATGTTGTGAATTCGTCCAAATACATGTGAAACTATGGATTTTGGATTGGATACTTGTAATTGGTTGAATAATATGGAAGAAAAATAGGATGGGATTTTCGGATTTTTGTAGAACTCAGGAACTGTCAGATTTTCTGAGAATTATTGGCATATTGAAATATTCTGAAATTTTTACTGTAGGTTACCCATGGTATTAGGCAGCTTTATGTAAATTTTCATGAATTTTAGATGTGTAGTTTGTGAGTTATGAATTTTTATTTGAATCTACCCTGTTTTCGGTATGTAAATTCAGATCATGTTTGGAATTACTGTGAGCTTTTGGCTTGGAGAAAAATTATGCAATTTTTACTGTAGAATAACACTGATGTCTAGAAGTATCCTGTAAATTTTCATGAATTTTGGATGTGTGTTTTAGAAGTTATGAATTTTCGATTGTGATTGCCCTGTTTTGGTACCTGATTTCGGTTACTGTTTTCATTTGTTATGAAAGGTTTGTTTGGAGAAAAATTATCAATATATTATTGTAGATTCCCCATGGTATTTGGTGTTTTCTGGTAAATTGTTGTGCATTTTGGTTATGTATACTAAAAGTTATGAATTTTTGAGTTTCATTTGCAGATTTTTGATTATTTTGGCTGACTGTTTGATTTTCTGGGAATGATTGGATAGGACATAAATTATGAAATTAATATGTTAGAATATATATGTTAATTTTCAATTTCCTGCAAAGTTTGGTAACAATTGGATGTGTATGCTGTGAGTTATGAATTTTTGAATTAAAGTACCTTGTTTAGTGTAATTATGGGTTATTTGTATGTTTAATCCATAAATTAGATATGAAAAGGCCATTGTTGAGCTTCTTAAAAATTCTGATTGTGTGATGAAGTTTGGGAAAATTATGAAAGGTATTTTGAGTTGAAGTATGCTCTATTTTGATTATGTTTTGTTACAATTGTGGAATTGAATGTTTTTGAAAATAAAAATGTGATTATATGAATTATACGATTTTAATAAGTTGTGTTTTGGGGAATGAGGTTCATGTCTTGTCTGAGGCTATTACAGAACGTTCTAGAGCTATGGCCATAGTAGTGACTGCCGTTATGTTCAGGTCGCCTAGTGGGAGAGGGTATAACCAATCCCCTGGGATATGAATGTCGACCTTGTGTATGTGTGTGAGCCATGTGGGTCCCTAGTGAGGAAGGTTTCGGCCTAAACTTACTAGGATATGAATGCGATTCCATGGTTTGTGTTGTGGGCAGTTTGCGTCCTTTAGAGCGCTGGGTGCCTGGTTGGTACCATATGAATGAGTTGTGACTGGTCCACCATTGGTTGGTACCATATGTTTGAGCCGTAGCTGGGCCACCAGGATGTGTTTGTCACCCCTGCGTTATGATGGTTCTTTGTGTGGGCCATGAGTTGATTTCCCCTCAACTAAAAGTTTTAGTTAAGAATATGTGATGTGTTGTGAAATTGGTTTGACTTGAATTTGGACTTTGGCTACGCTATGAATTTGGCTTGGCTTGGATTTGGATTTTGGATAAGTTATGAACTTCAAGACATCTATGAGTTTGTGTGAATTTTGGAAATGAGCTTGTGATTGTTTAAGATACACATTATGTGTTTATGTGAACTTTGTGATAAAGTTTGATTTGATGCATATGCCAATTATGGTTATGGGCTGGCCGTTAGGTTGCTTAGCAAATTTTGCTTTCTTTTGGACTCTAGTGAGGACTATGAGCCCAAAGAACATGATTGGTATGGGACAATCATGGTTAGTTTAGTGAATAAACTAACAGCAGAGTTTGTTTAGGGATGTAAGTGAAAACGAAAATCCTTGAATCGTACCTGGTATGGGACAAGTACGACTAAGCTACTCTAATTGCCGTTCCATGACATACATATATTGTGTGTATAGAAGGTATGAATTTATTTTGGTTCTTGAAGCATATGAATGTTCTTTTGTCACCTTGTACATGCCATATGATATGTTTTGTCTATATGTCATGAGCTACGTGCACTGTGTGATTATGTGTGAATCGGTTAATGTGCAAAGTGTAACAACGGGGAAAGTAAGGGTTATTCACTGGGCTCGAGGAGCTCATGATCTCACCATTTTTCAGGTTCTGGAAACCAAAAGGGACCACGGGAGCATTAAGATAACTTATTTGGACCTGGAGGCCTCGCTATATGTTTATGCTATGATTATGTTTATAAGTACAAGTATGGATGTACATTTTGGGATGAGACATATGTAAGAACTTTTTTTGTATATGGTTTAAGTATATATGCAATGTATGTTTTAGAATTACCGGCCCGAACTTTCGTTAGACTGTGATTAGAGCTTCCGCTCCTATCAAGAAGTTAAGTAAGATCATAGAGCCTTGTGGGCGCCCTTGACCGAGCGTCCACGGCGGTGGTGCACCCACCCCCCCTTCGGGCAGCGGCGGGGCGCTACAAATTCTTAGACCGTAACCATCAATATAATCATCAGTAGATTATTCGCCTTTTGATTATATTAAGGTTCGATTCAATAAATTGCAGGATGATTCCCAAGGTTCGACATTCTAGTCGTATTCGGAAATCTGTTCAATGTAGTGTCCGATAATAATCCTTAATACCCATAAAACTTATATTAATGAAAATCCTAATATTTCTTTCAATAAAATTTAGCACTCGGGCAGACTAAATCGATATTAGTGCAATTTATAACGATATAATTCGACTTAACGAAGGGGATAAAATCCCGGGTGTTACACCCGGTCAATGTCGTCCAATTGAAGTCTCATCTACCATGCATAACAAATCATGCAATTGATTAATGATAGATTCCGATACCTCATATAGCTAGCTTGTCATAATTTGCCCTTTCCATCAAACCTAACCTACTCTATTAATTGGTTAATTGCGTAGAAAGATACGCAATTACCCATCATCCTGTCACTAGTGTTTATTTCTTCCCCATAAATCTTTTCTTTCATTTTCTTTTTTTTTGTTTTTGTTTTTTGGTCTAAAACTTTTCCTCACTTATATATATATATATATATACACATATATATATATATATATATATATATATATATATATATATATATATATATATATATATATATATATATATATATATAGGGGAATATATCTGGATGTCAATCTGTCTCAACTAGTGAAGTGTTTGTGAGTAGTTAGTTACTAAAGATTTATATTTGAATTCTGTATATATCGACCTCCGCGCACAAAAAAGTAAAGAAGTGAGCTCCATGAAAAATAATGTTAGAATAGAAGATACCTCAGGGCAACTAGAAAAGGAAAAGAAAATGGCCATACCAAATTACAGTTGGTAAAGAGCCTCGATTGCAACTTTTACCCAAAGAAGGCGCCCAAGCCAAGAGGAGGGACCTAAGCGAATTAATCACTAAAAAAATGAAATGTCAAACGAGATTTTCCATTCATAACCACAACTTGAAATAGAAGCAAAACTGATTGTATAAGTAAACCCCATCACCCCATTTTGATTCTATAATGTAAAAAGTCCTTAATTTAGTTGGGCACCCTTGTTACATGTTATCATGGTATATGTCGTATAAAATTACATGGGCTGGCTAATTAATAATCTTCTTGTAGATCTGGACTTAATGTCGGTAATCCCCTCATCTTATGAACCTATATATGTAGATTAATTGTATTTATCCCAATAATATTGCTTTTTTATACTATTTTTCTAGTGTTCATTAATATGCTTTAATTTAATTCCCGTGCTTAGCCCCTTGGATTTTTTTCTTTTTTTTCCAAGAAAGGAAATCTGAAATAAAACTATGTAAAGAAGCTTCAAGTTGGAATTTTGAAGACACAAACTTGACAATATTTAATCTTCTCTTTTGTGTGAATTGCATTATGTTGCTATTATTGCATGACAACTTAAAAGCATTAATCTAACTCTTTGTTTCTAACTCCGACAATTTTCCAATCTAAATTTTAGGTTGTCCCTTAAATCAAGAGTGTCCCATGTCAAACAGGGAAGAAATGAATGTCTAAATCAATGATAGAAAAATGAGAGGGAGAACTGTTCTGTGGAGTAACACTGCTTTGAAAGCGATTTCGACTCGACTTGGGTGCAAATCGAAGCAGTTCTTCGCAAACAAGGCCCATAGCCCACACAGGCTGACACGGCCCAAAGGAATTCAACAAGTTCAAGAAAAAGGGAATAATAAAAACCGGTACAAAGGGCTTCTAATCCTTCCATATAGGACAAGGAATATGCATGAAAAAGAGCTAGTTTTTGCCATTACTTTCAACACTCTTCAGTTACGGAGTTGTTAGCAGCAAGTTATGTAAATAGTTATTGCATGACGATATTCTAAACAATAGCACATTTCATCTACCCTTATGTAATTGTATCGACATCATTTCAAAATATTACTAAGAATATCAAAATTCAAGGCATGCAAACCATTCAATTAGCATGGCTTACGTGCAACCGAAGAAAAGAATAAACCAATTTCGTACCCTGGAAATTTAGAACAAGAAATTTTATGGCCCATCAAACCAAAAATTTCAAGGAAGGCATCTACAAATAAATAGGTCTCATTTTTGATATTCCATATAAGACGTCAGGAAGCACTATGAGGTTCTGATATTGATATCAAGGCCATCGTTTAAAAGGGAAAGAAAACCCAAATAAGGAAACGAAAAATTTAAAATAAAAAGAAAAGGCAACCAAGGAGAAATTAGTTACATTATTGAGTATAGTTGTTTTGGTGTTTTTCCCTTTGTTGTTAGAAAGGTAAAAAATATAATTTTAAAAGTCCTTCGCTCGAATGGCCTCCTTAGAGTAGTTGTTTTGGTTATATTCTTCATCAATATATCTCCTTTTCCTCGAAATGCACCTATTCCTCTGCACTTTGTGTTGATATTTGAAGAGGGCTTTTTTTTTGGGGGGGGGGGGGGGTGTTCAAATTGAAGAGGGTAATTTAGCTCGGCAAATTTTCTATTAAAAAGACTGCATAAGTGGTCATTTTTTAATCTTAATTGAGAGAACAAATTATTATTAAAAACCAAAAACTAATTAGATAATTATTAAAGCAAACACATGTGGGTTAATAATTTATGTAGTCACTTGGTCATCAATTTTTAAAATCGATCTTGTGCTTTGTTACTCTCTAGATTGAACTTATTTTAAAATTGCAACCTTTATTTGTGATCTTTCCAAGTCTAGGTGGGAGATTTCCCCCTTCCTTAGAAAAAGGAACTATCATCAAGAGGAACAAAGCTCATATCATATGTTCGAGAGTATGTTATCTCATATGAAACATAAATAATAATATTATGTTAAAAAAAATATATGACAAATGTATCCTATAAAAATATATATGAGTTAAATGCGGAAGCACATAACTACAGGTGTACATAATAATTTGCCCGAAAGGAAGACCTAGTATTGTCAATTGTGATAAAGTGCATTAGTTTGGTCTTAGAAAAACATTAAAAAAAAACAGGGCGGCATTGGTTTAGGAAGCAAAAGAAAGGAAAACTCTGTTACTGTCCCTCCATTATAAGTACTCTTCAACCTCCCCCCTCTGTTCCCAGCACCACGAGACCCCTCAACTCAAATCCACAATTCCCGTTCCCCCACCTCCTCCGCAACGGCCGCCATGCTCCTCCCACTCACCCTACTTTCTCTCTCCACTTTCCTCTCTCTCACCGCCGGCGTCTATACCCGCGGCCCCTGGCAAAGCGCCCACGCCACCTTCTACGGCGGCTCCGACGCCTCCGGCACCATGGGTGACTATTAATCGACCTCCTCATTTCCACACCCAATTTAAACCAACAATTCTCAATTCAGCGTTATGTTGATTTGATTTTCTTTTTGGAATTCAGGGGGTGCGTGTGGATATGGCAATTTGTACAGCCAAGGGTACGGAGTTAGCACGGCCGCATTAAGCGCTGCCCTGTTCAACAACGGGCAGAGCTGCGGCGCTTGCTTCGAAATCAAGTGCTCCAACGACCCCCAATGGTGTCATCCGGGCAGCCCGTCGATCTTCGTAACGGCCACGAATTTCTGCCCGCCAAATTACGCATTGCCGAGTGATAATGGTGGGTGGTGTAACCCACCTCGACCTCACTTTGATCTCGCCATGCCCATGTTTCTTAAGATTGCTCAGTATCGTGCCGGCATTGTCCCCGTTGCTTACCGCCGGTAACTTCATCTCTATACTGAGTTTTTCTGCTTAAGAACATATTGTTCTCTGCGTTGGTTTAAAGAAGAACAAAAGTTTTGTTCTTTGCTTAATTAGGGGGAAATTTGTGTATGATTTTATGGATCTCTTGGAATCAGTCTCTTTACGGGCAGAGTTGTCAGGAGAAGTAAGGTTATCTATATTTGAATCTCCCCATACCCTGTGAAACTGGGGCCCATACTTAGAGGAGGTGGTGGTGTTGTTCTAGGAGGAATTTGTGTTTGAGAGACTGTGTTCTGTTAATTAATCTTGTAATGTAATCCTAATTACGTAGTTTGTTGTAATCATGATTGCCATTTTGACAGGGTGCCCTGTCGAAAGCATGGAGGGATTCGGTTCACAATCAACGGTTTCCGTTACTTCAACTTGGTGTTGATCACCAACGTCGCAGGTGCAGGGGATATCGTGAGGGCGAGCATGAAAGGGTCTAGAACACAGTGGACGAGCATGAGCCGTAACTGGGGCCAGAATTGGCAGTCAAACACGGTTTTGGTTGGCCAGTCACTCTCCTTCACTGTCACAGCCAGTGACCATAGCACTTCCACTTCCTGGAACGTCGTCCCTTCCAATTGGCAATTCGGTCAAACCTTCATTGGCAAAAACTTTAGGGTCTAAAGGGATCGATCCTACTTCCCAATTTACCATTGTGTTGGTTACACTTTTCCTGTTTTTTCACCTCTGACTCTAGGATGAAGACCGGGGGTGTTTTCGTCTTTGTGATGATCTATATTATCTGGTAAAATGAAGGTCGTAGCCCCCGACGTTGATTATAGTACTAATTAGATACTATGAAAATGACTAATAACATAATTTAAAGTCAGTAAAATTTAGTTGTTGGACTCGTTAATTATATGTTAAGGCCAAATGAATACCCATGTGGCAGTTAAAAGTAGTTGAAGGACGTTTCAAATTGATCAAGATTGAAGACACAACGAAACACATTGTAGTATTGTGATATCTCCTGAAGCATGGTAGGGTAATTCAAATTTGACCCCTACATGGGTGTGTCATTGATTCTTTTTCATTTCATCAAAACAAAGTTTCAGTTGTATTACGCACATTACATTACACATTTCTCAATTTCTTTATTTTTCTCACCCTCTTTTAAAAATTGAACCCTTTTGCGTCCGGCTTATGTCCGGATTAGGTTAAGAAAGTCGTGTTCAAAAACCAAAATTTTCGGACGAGTTCGAATCGGATCAGTTTTTGTCAGGGTACTTACAATTGTTGTCAATTCGATGTATGGGTAACTTCTTGACCTATTTGGGTCATCCCCACCATACTGAAATCAGTGCTATTTATAACTTAAAAACATAAAATCACATTGAAAGTCTTCTTGAGCAAAAAACAATGGAGTTGGAAATAGTAGGGTAAAAGATTAGCCTAAAAAAATGGGGACAATAATGAAAAAAACGTAACAAGAAAACAAAACAAAAAAGAAAATGGGAAAAAATGCACATTAAAAGGGGGGGCTCATATCAAGTGTATAGATTTATGGAGAACTCCATCATCGTGGGGGGATGAAAAACATTCAACCTAAAATCCGAAGCCAGAGGAGAGAGATTGAATTGAACAAGGAGAGAAGATCAAAGATCGCCAGAGGCCAACCCAGAAAGGGGGCGGCGTTTTTTTTTGCTTCTTCCTTCTCTATCAAATCAAACCCTCCTCAAGCAAGCTCGAATCTTCAGATTGAAACGTTTCGCAAACCCTCCCATTCTATCCTCTCTCTTTATAATCATCGCCCAGATCCAGATTCACCGCAAAAACACACACACAATTACACACACGGAGAAAAACTTGCAATCAAATCTCTCATTTGATTAGAGAGAGATACAGAGCGATAAAGCCAGTAATCATAAACGATTACCCATTTTCAAGGAATAATCTGACAAAGCAAAGCGAAGATTTGGGGCTCTTGAATTTAATTTTACTTTTTTTGGGGTTGTTTTCTGCGCCGATTTTGAAAGGGTTTATCATACCTAGGGTTTTCCGCGAGGAGGAGGATGGAGATGAGGCGGAGATGAGGAATCCCCTGCTTTTTATATAGAGGAAGTCTTCAGCCTAGCCAATGAAATTCTCTCTCTTCCGGTGTAGGCGTATGAGATGCTGCCACGTCATAACGAACAAGTTTTTCTGGTGTGGGCTAGATTACTGAATATCCATGCTTTAGATGAAAAATGCAACTAAAATAACGAAAATGAATTTACAAGTCAGAAAAAGAAATCTACATACAACAACAACTACAAATGTGAGACTAAATGTATGCTCCTTCTGCAAGGCTAGCAGTGAAAAATTGGAGCGTACGTTAATCTAGTGCAAAATTTCATGGGAAATTTAGACTAAATGATTTCCTAAAATCATATAGGAAACCAAGGCCAGTGGTTCGAAATCAGTGGAAAAAAACACAAGGTTATAGCTCAATGGCTATGTTGTTATTTTGTGGCATCTTGGGTATGTCTCTCTGGAAGAAGGCGAACAAGGGTTTGATCCTAGAGTGGGAAGAATGAGACTTTGAGAACGTAAATTATGCGCTGATCACATTTTGGATATGGATAAATACAGGCCAAGTGTATTTCAGGGTTGGCTGTACATATGTTCTAGATTTTGAATAGTGGGATGGCTACTAGGCTGAAGCTTGGCGTGTTCATGTTCCCTCCAACCTGAACGACATGTGAAAACTCGACTATCTACTTAGAATCGAACGAACGGACAGAACATTACAAGATCATCCTTACAATGAACAGAAAATCTCACCTTGCATGCCAAACCATGCACACATACACAAATATAATCATGTTAGAGATTACATCCAACTGGAAGCATCCTCCAAGATCCCTCCTAACAGAAGTTCTCACAAGTTTCTCCACAGTATATCAGCATAGGAGTCACGCAGTATGCAAAGTCACGTGACCACAGAACACATGATGACAATTTACACAGATTGAAGCCTACCTATGGGATGTCAACAAAGTCAGATGAAGAACGGTCCTAGCCTGCACAGTCACGCCTCTACAAGTTATTAGCGCTTGCGCTTGTGAATCTTGACCAGCTGGCTCATGTATTCAATAACCTCTTTGAAGCTCGCCTTCCTTTCCTCCTTGAAGTTCCAGAATTCACGAATGGGGTACCTCCCACTCGGGTTGTAGTCGTTGAGCTCTAACAAAGCATCTCTTACAGCCTCATATGCTTCCTCACCCCATTCTTGTCTCAGTTTTCCCAGCCTCTCATCACTCTCATCAATTACTTCCTGTCATTCAAAGATAATATACACAAAAGGGAACTATAAAGCAAATCTTGAGGACCCTAGATTACATGATAGTTTAATGAGGCAATTTGCTTTCACCCATTCTTATCTAAAACTGAAAAGCTGCATATCAGTTATGCAAAATTATCAAGTGCTTCATATGGGAAGAACATGAACTGCCCCATAGAACCATCAGACGGCCTAAAAGTTAATGTCCTTGACAGCTCTCCCTGGCTATAAAGGTTTCATGATTAAGTGAAATGTAAGAACTCCTATCAAAAAGGGTGTCAACTGTCTTTTCTATTTATTCGCTTAAAAGAGTAAAACAAAGATAATACCTGCTGCTTCCCATCTATGATGCTGTGCTTGAATGGATGCCAGTGTGAATCCTTCAGATACTCTTCCCATAGGGAACATATTTCAGCAGACTTAATCTCCCAGTCTTCTTCTGAAAACTTCAGAGCACATGCATCAGAGAATGGTTTTGAGTTCAATTCTCCCATTCTTCTGACTCCCAGCATCGTTCGCTTAGTCAGCATGCCTTGCAGACACTGAAAGGAGCAAAGCCAGGTCATTAACCCCATTTTAAGCCACATTCAAAGGGGGGTTTTCATTTGAAGCATGTACTGACATTAAGATATACGTACATTTAACAAGACTTGACGAGCATCTAGGAGCTCACTCTTGCTCATATGCTCCTTAACTAACAGCGTTTCATTAAGGTTCTGAAGGTACTGCACTTCATCTTTTTTTTCCTCCAGTTCTCCCTTTAGAGCACGGATGTGATCCACCACATTCTGTCCAACCAAGATGATGTGAGCGTCAGATCGATGCTTATAGCAAATAATGTCCAGGTCCAAATTAGCAAAAGATATGAAATTGAGATCCAACCAAATTGGTATATTAGAGTGTGACACTTAGATCTCATGCTGCAGCAGTTCCCAAGTTCATCTTACTTGCAATGATCACACAAATATTTTGTTTGATAACTTCTGACAACTAACCTAATGAAGCAATTCTTGTGTTAATAACTAACCATTTCATTTTTCTCCTCCGAAGAACCCTGTCCTTGCTCACTTTCCATCCCTTCTATCAACTGCCTGACCTCCTTCTCCACATATTCTACCTTGGATTTCAGCCTCTTGTTCTCTACAGCCATAACCTGCACCTTCCGTGCTTCTGAAAGGCCAAAAATGTTAGCTTAGTATTGAAATAGTGTCAAACACAAACCTAGTAAAGCAAATCGCTGCACGTTTTAAATGGCAATGAAAACTTCTCCTAGTACAGACAAGAAGTTACAACGACACTTAGATATAATACTTGTGCGGAGATAGCAATTGGGAATGCACCTTGATTGTATAATCTCCGAAACATATCCCTCTTCTCCAACAGTCTCCTATTCTGCATACCCATTTCATTACCTGTCTGCTTCAGCTGAGCTATCTCCACGTTTTTGCGATCAGCCTCCCTCAGAAGACTCACAACTTTCTCCCTGCACTGAACCTCCATGTCGACGTTCCTCTTTTTTTGGCAGTCAATCTCCTGGACAAGGCTTGGAAGAAGTCTAGAAAGACGAGGACCAGTCTGATTTTGCATAGACTCCAGTTCCTGTATTCTTGAATTTCTGATTTCTATTTCCTTGTATAGCCTTTGGACTAATTGATCTTGTGATGAAGCCATTCTGAGGTGGCTCTCATAGGTCACAGTCTCTGCACCATTAGAATCTTAGCCATTAAGCATACCACTTTTCAGACCTCACAACATGTTATGACATTAAACCTGTATTTGAAGACTCAATGATCTAACACTGTTCTAAGGATGCTTGCCATATATGAAACAGTAACTTATCAAGGTCCTTCCAACCTGCACCAGATTTTTAATCAGGGTTTGAGCTAACTGCATGCATGCCCCGAAATTCAGGATGTTCAAACAAGCATTTAGGCCTCCTATGATCAATGCCCTTTAGCAAGCTCACATGATGGGAGGTCTACTACCTTCCTACGTGAAAAGGAAGAGAAACTACTCAAATCCACTATCTTGAATCTACAGTGAGTCCTGAAAGTTGATATTAAAGGCTACCTTTTTCCAGAAAATCCACAATATTCATGGTGCTATGCTTAATCTAGGTCAAGATCCATGGAAATTTCAAATGATTGCTTAAAACAGAGAGCAATTACCAAAAGAGCAAAACCATTCATGCCTAACCCACACCACACTTAAACCCAGATCTTCGTTTTTAACTTAAAAATGGGGGCCAAGATGATAACTTGCTTGCAAACTGTAGTTTCTTTTGCTTACACCAAGAGCATTCTTACTTCATGTTGCTTTCTCTTTTTTTCCCCCCCCTTTAAAAACCCCCCTCCATGCTAAACCCCAAATGACGATAAAACCCATAACTTTTAGGCTAAAAATGGAAAGGGAAAAAGAAAACCAAAGCAAGAAACTTGTTCACAAATCACAAACTCAAACCCTTTTTCTTTAGTTCCCAGATGATGGTGTTTACCCACAAAACAGAGGCAGAGGAGATGAGAGAGACCTGAAACGAGATGGGAAGGAAGAAGGTAGGCTTGATTTCGGTGAGGATAGGACAGTGTTGTTGCTGCTGCTGTTGTTTTCATGCTCATTTGTTTTCTGAACTCACCTCCCTTCATTGTTTTCACAAAACCCAGAATCTGCAAAGCTAGAAATGAACTGTTTCCTGTGAAAAGTAACGACGAAGAGAAGAAATGTGGTTTTTGATTTTGCACATTTTCAAACTTTGGTGGTCAATATGAACTGCTCCTACGGCACCCAGTATCTGGGCATGAGGTATGATTTTGATTTGGTGACGATCATATGAAGCTGGGTCTGGGTCTGGGTCTGGGTCTGGGTTTGGGTTTCTTCACGTACCAAACGCACAGAGGGGAAATCAGGGGTGTTCACTAGAATTACATTATTGTTCGTCCATAAGGGGAAAGTTCTACTGTATGGATCCCTTTCGCATCAAAATTGAGGCGTTATTTGGAAATAAGTGTTGAATCAATTGAAATAACTTATGCTCATTGATTATAGTATTTCATTTTTAAATTGTAAAAATTACTTAATTTAACTGTGTAATTTTGTTCCTGTTAAATTTATGTCATTAAATTTTTTTTTGTAATTGTTGGCAGGTGGCTAGCTTAGCGATGGTTAAAAAAAAAAAACAAACAAAAAAACTTGAGCTTTGTTTTGAACTTTGAAAAATTTGATGGAGAGCAAAAAATTTAAGAAAGTAACTTTTTTTTCTTGTGTTTAGTTTAGAGAAAATCACAAAGAAAAAAAATATGAAGAAAAATTAGGTGGTAAAATTGTTAAAAATAAGTGATAAAATTTTTCTCATAAAATTGTGAGGAAAGTTTAGGAAAAATTCCCAAAAGAATTGCCAATCTCCTTCAATTTCACATTGCTTAGATGATATTAACATGATTCAAATAATTCATCAATATTCAAATTTTTTTAATTCAAATTCTTGTATTTTTTTCCCCACTCCAAGGAAGGAAAAAAATTCACTTTCTCCTTACTTTTTTCCTTCACATTTTTTTCTTGAACTTTTCTTTCCACCAAATTTTCTAAGGACCAAACGGAGCTTTAGTAGAAATGTAATTTAGGAGGTCAAGTTCACAAAAAAAGGTTAATTAAATCAAAGTGAATTTTTAGATTGTTAACTATCTAAAAATCCAAATGAATATTGAGAAATTAGTAAGGACAGCAAGATCTTGATACGGTGCAACTTTAGGTGACTTGTTAAAACAATTCAGATAGTCATTGGAGTTAATAAAGACTAGCTCCAATGGTTGGCTTGTGAGGCAAAAAGGAGGAGAGACAAAGCCTTTATAGCATTCCCACTCCCAAAATTAACAATATTTTATTTATTGTGTCGTCCCTCTTCCGCTGCCCCCCCCAAAAAAAAAAAATCATATTAGCTTTATCAATTTTATATATTTTCTTTTTAAGTCTAAAAGAATGTCCACAAACCAAAAAAAAAAAAAAACGATGACAAGCAAACATGATGATTTCCCCCCCAAAAAAAAAAATTCATCGCATTGCATTTAGGTTCAGACATGATGGGTAAGACACACACATATGCATACACATATCAGAGAGTTTACCTAGGTGCCAATTGGGAGTATCCACAAGCATTCTTCTTAGCACAAGTTCTTGCAAATTTCTCCACAGTATATCCCCATAGCAGTGAAGTAGTAAGTGACTTCAACTACAGAACCATGACAGGTTACAGAAGAGGAAAGCCTACTTGTGAAGTTTCGACAAAACACGATGAAGAACAGTCTAAATTGGCTTGCATGGTAGCACGTATAGTGTAGAAGTGACCGTAAAAACTGAGCATTTAGGCAAGATGGAGGGCATTCGATACACACTAGCCAAAACCCTGAATTTCATGAAGGATATTTTTCTTATGACCCTAGATTCAACAACTATGAATGCAAGTTAGGGAGCAGTAGTTTTCAAATGATTTGACTTGTAACTTTTCTTGTGTATGAGCAGATGGGAAGACAGGGTGTATCAAGAAGAAGATTGAAGACATAAAGGAGGAAAACAGGTTGATCACTTTCACTGTTGTGGAAGGTGATGTTCTGAAGGAGCATCACAAGAGTCCGAAGGCAAAACTACAGGTTATACCAAAGGGCAAAGGCAGCTTGGTGAAATGGACTTTCGAATACGAGAAGCTGAACCATGAAGCTCGCGAAGCAAGCACATCTATTGATATTCTGCTCAATCTAACCAAGTACATTGATGCTTATGTAGCCAATGCCTAGATTACATCAGAGACAGCTGCACAAATCTAATCAGCATATAGAATAGCCATTCTATATGCGTGCCTGCTTATGACAGTATCACTGTATATGTAAATAAAACATCATAAAGATAATTATGTATATATTCGATGTGATGTGATCACCTGTTAAAGACTAGTACATATTTTGAATAAGGCGAAATATAGTTTCAGCATAAAACTGTCATTTTTATTGCAAGCATTCTATTTCTCATTTAGTGATTACAGCCTGAGAAAACATGGGCATAGTAGATCAGCACAACTTGAAAATTGATCTCACGAGCCAAAACAGAGATGAAATTTTGACAGATAGGAGACTAAACTTGGGGAGATACTTCGGATTGAAAATAGAGGGTACAGATTGAAATGTCGCATTCTGTTTTCCATGACCCAATGCTTTTAAATCTGGCATTCTAAACAACACTATAAACAGGGAAGAATTTGGCACCCTTCTTAGTTTATCTTTTGCGCTTCAATGATTTGGTTGTCAATAGTTGAATTAGACACTCTATGCCCTCTTTCAGACTAGCCTTTCTCCCCTCCTTGTAGTTCCAGAGTTCACGAACTACAAACCTCCCACTAGGGTTGTAATCATTCAGCTCCAACAATGCGCCGACCACAGCTTTATGTACCGCTTCACCCCATCCACTTCTCAATTCTTTCAATTTACGGTCATCTTCATCAATTACTTCCTGGATCAACCAAAAGAAATTATATTTACAGACAAATTGACGAATGCTCCGCATAAACACTCCATAGACATCACATGTGAACAACATCATAGCTCATTTTCCAATATGATAAGCAACAGGGACTTAAATTTGTACCCTAAAATGATAAAAAGCACCCAGAAAGGCAGAGGAGAAACAGATGAAAGCTCCTCCTCCAACCAATTTGTCGTCTTTACTCCCGCTTCTTAACCGAAGGTATGGAAGAAGCACATGAATCTAACAGCAGAAACCAAGGTACTAATTCAAAAAAATCAATGTAACTTTGAACTTTATCTTGACAGTATAAAAGAAAGCTAAACACATTTCTGTTTCAGATGCTATATCTAGACCATTTCATTCATGTAAGTCTTCTTTCTCCAATATCCATGATTGAGAGATAGAAGCAGAAATGCAATCATCCAAGAACCCATCCGCTCCGCATATTCAATAATTATGAAAACCTCTTCATGTATGAGCAACTACATGAAAGTTGTGAAAGTCACCTGCAGCTTTCCATTCACAACTGTATTCTTAAAAGGATGCCAATTAGGATCACCAAGGATCTGTTGCCATGATGAACATAACTTAGAAGCTTCCATTGCCCAATCCCCTGAAGGGCTCTTCTTCAAACATGCATCTCGGAAAGGCTTAGCATCAACTTCTCCCATACGCCTAATTCCAATATTACTCTGCACATCCAACAGTCCTGGCAAAGCCTGCGCAATACGGATATGGAATAAGTCTGTTCGCTTGGTGAAATGACAAAGACAATAATACAAATCTGTTTAATCAACAGCCCACAAGGTACTCCAAACTCGATTACAAGTCCAACATATTCAGGAAAAGCTTAGGGAAGTCTTACTCGAATTAAAGCTTTACGGGCATCCTGCAACTCTGCATTAGTTGCACGCTCCTTGTTGATAAGAGTTTGGTTAAGTATTTCCAAGCACTGTAGTTCATCTCCGTTTTCTTCCAGATCCCTTACCAAAGCATCAATCTAAACTCAATGAAGATGTAAAAAGTTCAATAGATAAGTCTTATCTCCAAAAGACCCAGAAAATGAGAACTAGGAAGGAAAAAAATAACCATGGTTACTTCTCAGTTCTTACATGACTTCACACATCTTAATGCTTGAATTTGATATGACTTATTTACCTCATACACAACATGAAGGTATTCCCTATTTAGATTAAGCGCCAACGTAACAGAGACAAAATTTATTACCTTCTCCTGCTCAGAATGAATTTGCATCTCACGCTTATCCATGTCCTTAGCCCTCTGCTCAACTTGTTTTCTTTGACAGTCCAGCTCGTGCTTCATTCTTTCACTACTCAGCATAATACATTGCATTCTTTCAATTGCTAAAAGAAACAGCTGAACCTGAGTCATTACGTTGAACATGCTTGAAACCAAGTTTTAAAGAGTGCCTCAGGCAGGGGGATCCCCCTTGCTCCATTTAATCTTGCATTTCATTCACTAAGAATGCCCCCAAATTATTCACATAGCCTTTAAGTTTACAACACCAGACAGCCATCCATCCCCCTCACTACCCCCCCTACGAGTCTAAAAAATTCTAGTGGGATATTTTAAAAGGGGTTAGATTAGTATATGTAAACACTCCTAAAATAGGCCCAAAAAGGTATGGATATCCTCTAAATATACCCAATTCATACACTGTCATTTTTAATTTTTTCGAAATATAAAACCTGCAACTATAAAATTGGAATTTTTGAATTTGATAGAAAACGAAATAAATTAAATGCATCCAAGGCCAAATCTTTATCTCCTCTTCTCATGCAAAACTGCATTCCACTTTCCCAAATCTCTCTTTCTATGTCTCCTTCCCTTTCTCTCTTATGTAGGTTTAGACTTTTAATTCTATCTAATACTAGTCTCTTTAATTTTTTTCATTGTTATTATTAATTTTTTTTGCTGCTCAGTTGCAATATCATCTTGGTGCAGAATTTTCTTTAACTTGGCGCTAATCATTGATTTGAGTTTGATGCCGATCTTTTTTCTTTTTCCCCCCTTTTGGTGTAATTAGATAGTGGAGATTCATTATTTGTAGTTTTATTTCATGGTTGGCATATTCACTTCATGGCGCTTTTTTTTTAGGGAGGGGGGGTTTAATTACTTGGTGCTAATGATTTGTGGTCTACAACCAATGGTTTCAGTAAATGTTACATAATTGTAACAATCTATGATTTCGGCACAATTTATGCATCAACTTCAAAATACGAAGAATCGTTGAGAACAAATATAGTTGTAGACTACCATAGTTTTTTCTCTTTTTTTTGGAGTAAAAACGTGAGGTATATTATTGCATATCAAGTTCCTCTAATGTGGAAATTGGAGACGGAATTTTTGTTAAAAAATTACGACAAAGAATGTCTACTCAAAATAGACTACCATAATATGTATGATATGATTTATTTTTTGGTAGTATATATTAGTAATAACATTGATAGATAGACACCCTATTCTAAATGTCTAGATCCCCCACTGCTTCACAACTAAAGGCATCAATTAATGAGGTCACATTTTTGCATAATCGGAAAAACAAGCGGACTCACTTTTCGTATTCTGAAAGCCATCAATGTAGTAGAAGTTCCTGATAATTGTTGATTTAATTCTTAATCTGATGCATACAAGATCAGATGGAGAAAGAAAAAAGTAAAGTTGCAAGAAAAAATTGTAATGCCGGTTGCAAAGAACAATAAATTGAACATAAACAAAATAAAATGAGGCAAATCGAAGTTGACGCAATTTCAAATAGAAAAGGAACAGTGTAATAGCATTCCTCACCCTTGAATAAGAGTGGATGCTGCTGATCTAGAAAGTATATATATCAGCAACAATAGATCTGTTAAAGGCTAGCTCTTGTCCTTGCACTTGCACAATAGATCTTGTTTACTAATGACATGGCAGACCAAGTAAACATCATCACACTGCATCTCTAGACTCTTTCTCTCCCCCTCCCCCCATTTTCTCCTCCCTATTCTCATTGTAAGATGTTCACCATTCAAAGACATCAGCCATTAGTTCATGAAGTCAAAACTCACAAGGAGAACACGACTATGAAAGAAACTAGGGTACAACTTTTGACACAGGCAGTGTCATTGGCCATTGATCTTGATACACCTTCACGAATTGACCAAAAGCTAAAAACCAACAGAAGACAGAAGCTAGTGATTTCAAGATTAATTGTTCTCCTTCGATCTTGACAATACGACAATTGTGCCAGCCTAAACATGATCTTAACAAGCTCTGCATGACCAATTTATTAGATGCAAGGACTACAAAGGCAATCGCTTTCATGCAGTTCAACAGCTTGTCTTATGGTCTTACCTATGTAGCCAATCTCATATTCTGTGAGAATTCTGCTAGCTTTCATTTTTAAAAGAGTTCAACACAAGGATCTCTCCACACTGTATTTTATTTAGCAGGCATAAGACCTCAGTCAATCATGCCACTTTCCAAGAGCTATAGCTGGACCAAATTTTCCCCAAAATATTCTTTTGCACAAGCTTCTCAGACTCCATGTTGTGGGATTGGCATTTGCTATTGTTGCTGTCATTATTTACATATGCAAACTAAAGTTAGTCAACATTAGAGATCCACAATTCCTTCCAACAAACACAAAGTAGCAAAATCTAGACCAAAGATTTAGAATTCCAGGGCTTCATGTCAATTATATTATGAAGTTAAAGTGTATCTATCAGTACAAGCACTTATGAATAACTTAATACTCTGGAATTGGATTTACTTTAGTAAACTCAGATATGCTGACTAAAAGAATGTTCTGTATACATGTCGAAAAATGTACAGCAGGACATACCTCTGTCATGATCTTGCTGCAGCCTTTGTTTTTCTATGTCCATTCTCTTCAGAGTTGCGGACATTTCATCATACTTTTCCGCCATTTGGATCAACTTCATGTTTTTAACATCAATCTCCACAGCAAGCTTCATAATAAGCTTACGCAGCTGCTGTAATTCTTCATTTTTATGGCTTTCCATTGTAGCCACCAAGCTTCATCCAGAAATCCTAGCAAATACAAGTCAGAAGTGATTATATACAGATGACCAGCACTTTTTTGAACCTAAATATAACCAAATTCGAATTATACGGGACCAAATTCTAAGTCTTAAAACAGTAATGTGACAATGTCCTTCCCACAACCCACCCCAAAAAAATAAATAAATAAACCCCGGAAATTAAAAACAAAAGATGGGATAAATGGAAGGGGTGTAAACAAGCAGAAATCTTCAATCTTTACATCTGATTTACCAGAACGACCCTCTCTCAGCCTCAAAATTTCCAAACCTTTTTTCTTCAATTTTGACTCCTAGACATTTTCAGAGAAGTGACACGCTGATAGAGTTTCCTTATTGCTTGAAGCCCAAAATTTTCTTAGGAAAATGGAATTCAAACAGAATACAAGTACACAGAAAGCAACCAAGCGAAAGAAAACAGACACACCCATTTGCTAAAATCAACATTCTAAATCATCATGTACATGATTCTGCATAAGTTAGACACATGCAATGACGCAACCAGCATTCTGCAGAAGTAAAAAAGCCCCAAATACCCAGCCCAAAAAAAAAAAAAAAAAAAAAACAGAAGTCCAAACATTAAAGGTGGAATCTTTTATGATGAACCCACATTTTAATTTTCCGCAACCAAGAACCCTAAACCCACTACACATTCTACATGAGTTGGATGACTAAACTGAAGATAAAAATGCAGGGCATTCATAATCATAGCACTACTTACCAACCACGAATGCAGGATATGAACTGCGGAGTTTGGCAAAGCTGCTTCAGTATTGCACGCGCATTGGCCTTACTTGCAAGAGTTGTTTATTTGAGAACCATCGGACGACTCCTCTTGTTTAAAATTTAGAATTCTTTCATAGGCGAAGGGTTTTTTTTTTGGGGGGGGGGGGGAGCGGGGTACCACGGCGCACATACTTTGCTCATCTCATAATGGCATTTGGATTTGCTGAAGTTGTCCAAGTGAATCATAAAATTTCAATAGGCTTTAAACTTCTTATAAGCTAAGAAAAGTACCTATGAAATCGTAACTTCGGGGAAGATGACATGAACATGGCATAGGAAGTATATATTATGCAACGATGGATTTATTATACGAAACTAAATTTAAGAAATCTTTCAACATCAAGTATTTTCATGCTCAAGAATTTTTTTTTTAAATTTTATGATAGATGGACAAATTTTCTCCCACACAAAAAATTTTCGATCTAAATACTTTGTGCAAGTAAAACAAACAAATTCACCATATATCAAGGTAGAGTTACCATGAGGAGGAGCATGCTTTTCAAGAAACCCTTTAGAGTAAACGGCCCATCCAACTATATCCATGGGCACATGGCCATTTTTAAAGAAAACTTGATCAAAATTTTTGGTTGCTTTCTCAATGGGCGTTGACCCAATAATCATCTAATGTTCATGGAACAAAGATGAGGCAATTGCTTATAATTATCCATTATTCTAGTTAAAGTCCAGCAGTATAGAGTCTCTAAACTCAAAGACATATATACATCATATGAAGAGGAGAAACATGGACTGCATAATTCCATGGACCAATGGCGGATTCACTATGATCTACCTATTCACGTTTTTCTTCTTGTTCTTGTGAGTCCGCCATTGCTTGATCACATATTGAATAACCTCAGCCAGAGTAGCTTTCCTATTCTCTTTATAGTTCCAAAGCTCAGAAACAGGATACCGCCCACTTGCGTTGTACTCATTCACTCCAAGCAATGCCTCAGCTATCGCTTTGTAGGCTTCCTCTCCCCATTCTTGCCTCAGTTCTTTCAACAGTGGATCATTTTCATCTATAACTTCCTGCAGAACATATATGAAGTGCTAGAAATCAGAGACTGGAAAGAAAAAGAGCAACCTATGAAAGAGCCTTATGTTAAAACTACCCTATAGTTAGCTACGTCGTTTGGATGCTCTGAAACTAGACTCAACTTTGCACTAGAATAAGGCCGCCTCAGTTAGACCTGAACCTGAATTCATTCTGACTCAAACCGAACACAAACTGAGATTCACTTAACCAATATAGTTTAGCATTCCTTTACAAACTTTTTTACAAACCAAGTAAATCTGAATATGGAAAAGAAATGACCCAGACAGAGCCCAAGTTAAATCAATGTTCCGACAGCTAAATCCTCCTGAATCATAGTGAACCCCACACAATCAACCAGCTTGCCAAGTCTATTCATGTGTCATGAATTCATTAGTTAAAACTTAAGATGACAAGGATATGAGGTTTCTAATATCTTTTTCATGCACAATCAATCTTTTATGTTGTAGATGTATAGAAGTTAAAATGACATACAGTTAATTTTCCATTGATGACCTCCTTCTTAAAGGGTTGCCACCCAGGATTGCTCAAATGACTTTGCCACAAGGAGCATAATTCAATTGACTTCCCTTCCCAATTCCCATATTTCCCATCCCAGTCACCACTGCGAAACCTCTTCGAACATGCATTTCGGAAAGGCCTTGTTTCCACTTCTCCCATTCTTTTTATCCCAATAATTATCCGATTCCGGGAAGTCTTCATAGCTTCCAAACCCTACAAAGACGAAACATTGCTGTCAGTTCATAGAAAGTTGGGCATCAAGCTATATGTATGCAGGAACATAACCGCATAGATATGCCGATATCACAAGTCATTATTCATAAATACATGATTGGTATGAAGGACTTTTTCCTCTAGTATTAGCCCAAAAAGCAGTGTTGTATATTACTTTAATGGCAGCTTTGCGAGCATCTTGTAGCTTGCAGTTACTATTGAGCTCTTTGATCATCAGAGTTTGATTGTCCACTTCCAAGTTCTGCAACACCTCCACTTTTTCATCCAGTTCTTTTCTTAGTGTGTCAACTTGAGCCCTTAAATCTTCAAGGGTTTGGAATTCCAGCTGCATGAAGGTAATACCAGCACAATAACAGGGGAAAAAACCATAGCACACATAGATGAACATAAACGTCAATAAAATGTAGATTCTTAGTAATCTCTACCACTGAAATGATCTTGTGCTGCCCAGTTTTGAACCCAGAGTCCTTGCACTCTTGTGCTAGAAGAGCTAGTTCACTCTTGGGAGGTTCCAAGTAGCATCTAACCTTTTCAATCTCAGCATTAGTGATGGCGACTTTTTCTCCTACCATATTATTCTGCTTCTTGATCAGTCTTTCAAGTTCTTTCCTATGAGATTCCAAATCTTGCTGGAGCTTCTCAGTCTCTAGCTTCATGTCCTTAGTCTTTTTCAACCCTATGAAATTCAAAACTGAGTCAATGTAATGACCAATGGGAAGGGATCAATGGATCAATGGACTAAATGAGAGGATAAATTAGTCCTAAAGAGCACCCCCCCCCCCCCCCCCCCCCCCCGCCTGGGGGAGGGGGGGGAGATTCAGTCCAGTCACCTAAAAAGACATCATGAATTCACCAATTAAATACCAAAGAATTGATCCTAGGTGAAAACTCATTCTCTCACTGATGCAATAAACACTCATACCTGTTAGATAAGCTTCGAGCAACTGATTCTTTTCTGTCATTAAGCATCTGAAAGCGGCAGATTCCTCATTGAGAAGTCTTTCCTTCTCTGCAAAACATTCCATCAACATGGTTGTAGCTGCAGACTCATCAACCAGCCTTTCCTTCTTCACCTCCACCATGTTCTTAGCTGTTGATATTTCATTAAGCAGCTGTTCTTTCTCCGCAGTCAAGGTTGCAATAATTGCAGATTTCTCAGCAAGCAGCTGGTCTTTTTCAGCATTTTGTGCAGTCAACATGGTGATATGCACAGAATTCTCATTAATCAGTCTTTCCTTCTCTTCTGTTAAATCTGCAATGGCTGCTGATTTCTCACCAACCAATCTGTCTTTCTCCACATTCTCAGCCACCAACACGCTGATTGCTGCAGACCTTTCGGCCAGCAACCTTTCTTTCTCCTTCGTCAACTTTTGTATAGCTATCGCATTGCTCTCATTCGTCTCCATCAACTGATGGTTCTTGTAGTCAATCTCCCGCGAAAGTCTCATTATCAGGTTTCGCAGCATTTTTAGTTCATTCTCATGGGTGCAGTTTGTCATTTGTGACTTTATGTGCTAAGACGATTTAGCCACAAATAAAAATAAGTTCTGCAAAGAAAGATAAGTTCAAATTGAAATCTCTATTCTATATGAGATGGGACATAACAATACATTGCTGAAATGACAGTGAGCAATTCAGAAATAAACAGAACTCCTAATATAGGTAGTCAGATCTCAGATCAAAGGCTAAGATCAAAATGGCTTTTAGGGGAGAAATTATAAAAAGAGGAAAATGAAAGGGTGTCAGTACACTGGTACAAGGGTGAAAAGCATGTGTAGCAAAGACTGACAGTGTCCCAAATGGAGGGAGAATCAAAAGTGCAATTTCTGAATATCAAAATGGTCTGTTTTTCTGAGCCTGAACTAGCAGTGGAGTAAGACTGGTGGGCCCAGGGAAATATTATTTTTCATAAAGTGTACACCGATTGTCAAGGTTGGTTCATATTTGTACTATACGTGACAGAAAGCCAACCTGCATGCCTTATGAATTTATCATTCATGATATTCCCTCAGTCTGAATGTAAATAAACCCCCTTCTAGTAAAGGGATGAGGATGTATTTGAGGGTCACTGTGAAAGAAAGCATGCATTTGTACATTAGATACTCTTAAATATTAGAAAATTAGGGGATTTGTTTTGGAATTATCAAACTAGTAATGCTCAAACCAAAGGAAAGGGTAAGCATCGAAGCCATTAGTGAGTCTGCAATAATAGGTTAATGAGGCAGCCATTAGTGAGTCTACGATAATGTGTTAATGAATCATCACTTCATCCACAGTTGAATGCTGATGTTCTCTTTCTCAAGTTGAGGTTTTCCCCGGTTCCAATCTCCCCCCCCCCCCCCCAAACCCCCAAAAAAATCCTCCAAAGAAAACAAAAGAAAAAAGAAAAGCCCCTTTCATTGGTAATTGTGTGTTTGATTGTTAGGCCGCCAAAGGTTCATGCACAAATGCTGGACAATTAGATGATTGCAAGCAGCCAGATAACATCCACATTAAAATCGCAGACATAAAGACAGCCTGGATAAATTTTCAGCGAATATTGTTTCACAATACATCATAAACATCTAGAACTTCAACAGAATCATGCGTAAATTACTAATATTTCAACTTCTAGCCTTTCCCATCTTGAAGTATGTGATATCTAATTACTGTAAACTCTAAACTGTACAATTCCAGAAATAGTTTGGAGCAAGTATGCTTCTTTAGACAAACTAGTGACATGCCCTACTTTCAATAGATTCTTGTTCATCTCTGTCTTTGTACCTTCATTTTGAGCATAACCTATCTGACAAACCACATCCACCAGCTCCAATAATGTATCAATCAAGTTAAGAATAATAAGAATATACAACATAACAAGAGCTTTACGGGTAAAAAGATGCGGAAACTTACTTCTAGCGCTCTTCATTGAGTGTGAGGAAGAGGAAACAGCAGTTCCAAAGGGCATGCCAGGCTCATCTTTTGCTTTATTATTTTTCTCCCCCTTTTGATCTTGCAACTGCATTCGCCCAATGAAAAATAAGGCCCCCCAAACCAACACATATGAGGCAGACAAAGCCACAAACAAGAACCATAAATCGTTCTTGGAATTCAACACCTAAACACGTTATCAGACAGCACAATAAGGAAGATATGCACAAGAATAAGTGTAACTCAGAAGCCAATTTTGAATGCAGCCTTACCACTAAAACAATGTAGTATTAAAAGTTTGGTATGGTGAAGTGTCATTGAATTGGATTTTAGCAGAGGCACTCAGCATAACCTAGTAGAAAGTTTAAAGGCCTAACATTGTAGCTCGATAACCTGATAGTTGGAAACTGTGTCCAAAAACCAAAAGCTATGTGATCCTGCCTGTTGTGGGCCTTAGTGTAGTCAAGATGTTTAACACTAGCGAGACAAGAGTCAAGACTCAGAGGTTCTTTCTGATGACCAGCATAAACATTTTTCAAATGTGGAAGTAGAACAACGGAGGAACAAACGGTGCCACCTCTTAACAACCCCCCCCTCCCCCCCCAAAAAAAAAAACCCCACACACACACTTGCTGAGATGGGACTGTCGGGTTATGCATTTGTTTTGGATTTGAAGAAAGCTAAAGTTGAAGCACACATGGACCTCTAAACAATACCTTGTCACACAGAAAGTCATAAGACAGAACCAGCAGGCAGTGACAGGTACGTTAAAACAATGGACCATGTAATCAGAAATTTAGAAACTAAGTTTCGACATTGATAAGGACTCACCATAGCATGATGACTGGTGAGAATGTTTACTTTATCTTCTGATTTTGAGCCTTTGGCCTCCCTGACATTGTCAACCTCTGAGCCCTTCAGCTTCTTTGCAGGTGGCTGCCCTTGATCTGCCGCAGATACAAAAAAGCAATCCACTTCCGTCTTGATTGTTACAGTCCCTCCACCCACATTATCTTGGCCGGCACCCATCCTCCACTTGAGTTCCTTAGTTTGCTTACCAAGATCCTTTGGAAATTGCAAGTCATGATTTAACTTCGCAATCTGGTTCTGCATGCATTCATTCCTTTTCTTCCCTGGCAAACCTCATGAAATGTGAGAAAACAGGGATCCCAGAGAGAGAGAGAGAGAGAGAAACAAGTCCCTCTCATCCACTCCCCTTTCGCCAAGGAAGGGAAAACAGTAATTGAACAGATACACACAGGGAAGACAGCAGGATGGCGGAAAAGAAGCAGCCATCGCATTTAGTGTTTATTATAAGGCATTATCTAGCAAACCAACTCCCCCCCCCCCCAAAAAAAAAGGGGAAAAGAGAAAAAAGAAAAGTGACAATAGACTCTAGAAGGGTAACGGAACAATTGATATTTTTCAAGACAGAGCTACTGAATGATAATTACAGATTTATGGCTTATGATTTGATGAATGAGACATCGTATTCCTCAAAAAAATACCTTCATTGCAAGTTTCAAGAAGAACTTCTTTCCCTGCAGTCAATGTGGAGACAGTTTTAGACACCTTGCCTAGCAGCTTATCCTTCTGAGCATCCTGTGACATTAGTTTGCCAATTGTTCTGTATTTCTCAGTAAGAAGCGTGCCTCTCTCCCCATTGAAAATATTGATCCTTTCCAACCTTTTAGATAGCCTCTCTTTCTCTTCTGTCAGCTCAATGATAGCAGCAGATTGCTCGGCATCTTTCTTTTTGAGAATTTCCCAGAGCAAAATCATTTGCTGAATTACTTCTTCCAAGTAAGCCCTTCGTCCCTTTTCGAAGTTCCACAGCTCAGGAATAGAATATCTTGCACCAGGGTTGTAGTCTTTTAGATCTAATAATGCATTCAACACTGCTTGGTATGCTTCCTCACCCCATTCTTCTCTCAACTCTGACAGCTTTTTGTCATTTTCATCTACAACTTCCTGCATCTTCAGAATTAGAATGACAGATATAGTGGTATTGCAAGAGGAAAAAATAACAAAGAGATTTTTCTAAAGGAAAGGCTAACTTGTATCACCTCCATTCTTCTAAGAAATTCGGCATTTTCAAGTTCTCATTTATTTATTTTCCCCCATTGGTTTTCTTTACTTACGTGAGAGTTTTCTGTTTGTTGTAGTTTCCATCTGTCCCAGCAAACCTGCTAATTATGCTGGAGACCATACGAACTATCTAACACCAAAGCAACAAGAACCCTTCAAACATATACCTTACTCTAAAAACGCATTGAGTCATGATGGTATCATGCTTACAGAATTTTCACATCTCAAAAAGCTATAAAACAACATGACATAACTCAATTTGCTCATAAAAGTTGTTAAATTTCTTTATATCAATTGGGCAATTAATGAACAGTCATGCATATAAGCTCAAATGAGGTTCAATCCCAAAACCAATTGGTAATGGATAGAGTAACTCACAAGCTTATATAGATACTCAGGCCCTTTAATTTCATCAATGTGGGACAACACCCACCATCATATTCTTTGAATTTTATCAATATGGGAGAATACCCACTTTCATACTCCAACAAAAGTCATGGTAAAAAAGTAGTTAAGGGGTTTACACAACTTAAAAGATGACATCATTCTGGTCAATTTTTGGAATCCAAAATTATGCTTTGCTAGGGGATGGATTATAAGACTTTAAATATTTATCAACAATGGTAGCATTTGTTGTAAAAAGTATGATGGCTTCTAAGCAAGTAGGAGGCAGCAGCCATCACTATACGAGAGTAAAAGAGTGATGAAAACATACACTCAGTTTCCCATCAACGATTTTCTTCTTGAAGGGATTCCAGCTTGGATCACTGAGATTCTTGCGCCATGAGGAATATAATTCATTAGATCTCTTCTCCCAGTTTCCATTGCATAATTTCTTCAAACATGCAGCCCGAAAAGACTGTGGATCAATCTCTCCCATTCTCTTGATCCCAATTTTGGTTCCATTGCAATTAATATTTAGTAAATACTGTATTGGTGAGAAACAAACCGTATCATTGTTAATTGGTGGGGAACTTTTGATTTTAAAAGACATTTCCAGACAGTTAAATAGAATGGCTGTGTTAACACTTACCAAAATTTAACCGTCTTACATAGATTAGTGGACTAAGTACGTTGAATAGATTAGGCAGCTGCAAGACAAAGACAGAAAGGAGGGAATTAAAGAAGACATACATTCATGGCTGCCTTTCTTGCAGCTTGCAGCTCTTCATTGCTTGCATGCTCTTTTGATACAAGTATGTCATTAAACCTTTCAATCCAATCCAATGCTTCTCCTTTTTCTTTAAGTTCTTTTGTCAAAATGTCAATCCGAGCTTTCAAATCTTTATTGTGATCCCTCAATTCCTGTTTCTCCCACAGCATCGAGTTAGTCAGACATACCATTATATTAGACTAATTATCTTTATTCGATACTCCCTTCCATCCCTAATTATATGAGTATGTTGCAACTTGTGAGTTGTGGCTCACAATTTTGTGAGATGATGAGATGAGTATGATAAAACAACCTCAGTAGTTTAGGGGGTAGGAAGAATCATGATCCTTGTCAGTTGTCATAATAGGAATGCAAATATAAAGTAGCCCTTACCTGTAGCTCTTTTACAAGTGGAGAATCTTGTTCCTTGTGTTGCATACTCAAAAGATTCCATTCATTTGGAAGTTTAAGACAGCCTTTTTTACTTGTACCAACAATACTAACCGCATTTCCTCCCTCACTCTTCCTGCTTTCCTCAACAAGCTTCTCCTTTTCAGTTTCCAAAGCACGCTTAAGTTTCTCTATTTCTAGCTTCACATGTTCGCATTGTTGTGTCTCTGGAAATACAGCACGGAAAAAGAAAATGAATAAATCTTCACAACAGAAACAAAATGGAGAGAACCAGGGAGAAGGCAGAAGGCCTCCATCAAAGAGAAAACCACCTTTAAAAAAATAACATAAATGAAATAATAAAATTCACATCAATTCAGCAGCAAAATAAAGTGGGTTTCATGGAAATTTCAAGGCCATGTAGAGGCCCCCCCGCCCCCCAAAAAAACACCCTTCTTTTCCCCCTTTCCTTTCTGCTGGGCAACATAAGATTAGTGGAAGTTTTCAACAATCCAACACAAGGAGGTCACCACAGCGGCATTTATAACAGGAAAATGTTGTGACCACAACAGTTTTGAACCCTGTCCAGTGTCCAGCATGAAGACAAGAAGGATATAATGCTTCCTGTTTTTCCTATGAGCAACCCAGTATTTCAGGTAGATGGTATAAGATTATTTGAAGATTCCTGATTTCTTATTAGTTTTGATATTGGCAAGACATTGAAATTGGAAACTTTCCAACCAAACAGAAATTCCAGAGTTACTGTCTTATTGACTCTGTGGTTCCCAAATTTCAGGTATATACTAGAATCTCACGCTCGAAACCAAGCAAACAAAATGAACAAGCCATGTTTTGATACGACTCGCCAATCTCAGAGTATAATTTATGATATGATAAAGGTGCATGTGTGTCAACCAAAACAAGACTACCTTGGAGAAAAGCTTCATGCAGCCTATGTTTCTCCGCTCTCAGAGTGGCAATCAATGTGGATCTCTCATCTAGGAGCCTATCTTTCTCCTCCAACAAACTGCTCATAGTAGTGAATTTCTCAAGATACAAACCCTCCTTCTGCAGCAATAGATGGTTCTTGTAATCTATCTCCTTAGCAAGTTTCGCCACGATGTTACGCAGACCCTGTAACTCCTCTTGATGGTTGTCTGCCATTGGGATTTCTATCTGAATCCCAAGTAAGTCCAGTTACAATATCAAAATGGTGGAATGCAAAAAACCACACATACTCGTTTTAGAACAAATGCAAGGTGTCATATGCAAAACTCCAAGGGAAAAGAGCATATGAAAAGTGAAGTACCGAACAGATTATATTTCAGACTTAAAATCATAATTAAAAAAAAAAAAAGGATCCCTGACACAGAAATGGTCAAATGGAAGGCTGATATTACTGAGTTCATATCAATTATCAAACACAACCCCTCATTACTATACAACAAAACGGGTCCCTTTTCTGCGTGTAAGAGAAACTATAAGAAAATTTTCAGAGAACGAAATCTGGAAACTAAATGTTCCTCTGAAATTAGCCTCAGAAAGTTAACATCTTGGAAATATAAAGTACAAAATTTCAAGTGACTATCCCTTGCATAAACCCATTTTGCCCCAACACAATTCGTCGAAACATAAAGCCCAACAACAAATCCGGAGCATTTGCAATCTGAGAGACCAACGTGATAAGATCGACCAATTATGCTTTGCCATTAAAACATTTCGTCCAAATTGGTGACTGAAGAAAACAAGCGGACATCCAAGGAAGCAGGGAATATGGAGACAAATCCCATTCTAATGAAAAAAGGCGAAAATGGGTATCAATGAAAAGCGGAGAAAAGTAATATTCATCGAGGTAGGAATCAAAGGCCCTTTTTCCTTATTCTTTGGGTTTAGCGATTAAGGAACGATTGTAAACCCTAATGAAAGTTCTTCTACAAATAGAATTTAGACAGAGATATATTGTAGTTTTACCAATTGAGTCCCACCCAGACACGCAGAGAGAGAGAGAGAGAGAGAGAGAGAGGTGCAGACAGAATATGAGAATAGGTTGGAGTTGCTGATACCAGTGATCACTGGCCACCTTCACACAATAAGCGCGACTCTGCGAGTTCACGGCTGAAATTGGGCCAATTGGCGCTCTTTGTGTTTTTTTTTTTTTTTTTGGTTGACAGAATAGAATAGTGATTACTTAAAATTTTAATTTGGAATTTATAATAGTGAATAAATTATCTTCATTTATTTTATTTTTTTGCCTTTTTGCTTTACGCTTCGTTTGATTTTTAGAAAATTTGATGAAAAGAAAAGTTAAAGAAAAAAAATAAAGGAAAAAAATGTAAGGAGAAAATAAGTTTTTTTCTCTTACTTGGATTAAAGAAAAATACAAGAATTTAGAGGAGAAATTTAAATGTTGATGAGCTACTTGAATCATGTTGATGTCATCTAAGTAATGTAAGGTTGAAAAAGATTAGAAAGTTTCCTCAAAACTTTCCTCATAATTTTATGGAAAAAATTTTACCACTTATTTTTAATAATTTTTCCACATAACTTTCCTTCATGATCCGTTTAGAACCTGATGCACCCGTTTTCATGCATGTAAGAAAGAAAATGAACAAAACAAATATAATGAAAACTAATCACTAATAACACTTAATGATCTGGACTACCACGTTGGTATTTTAGAGCGTTTACATCATCCCACTTTTCTAACAGAGATGTATGAGATCCGAATCTCCCTAAAAATACAGGAGAACTATACCCCTTTGACCTTACCGGCTGTTCGACAGCCCAACCTCCTGCTAAGGTTATTGCGAAAAGAGATAGAATCCCAGTTCAACAACAATACCAACATTTAAAAAATAAAATTAATAAAAAATTTCTCAGAATAGATTTGCGGAGAGCTGGACGATGCACTTCACAGGCCCAAAATTAAACCAGTGCTGCACAAATCAGACTCAATGTGATCAAATTCCACCTGCGTTTGGCCCATCCATACCAAACCTAGAACCCCCCCCCCCAACCCAAATTTAAAAACCCTGTTTTTTTTATTTATTAGTTGCGTAAAATCTGCAAAACTTTTTTTGAAGGAAAGAGAGAAGAGGGGAAGCCCTCGCAAACCTCTATTATATCATCCTCCTAAGCAAGCCAACTCCTACTTCACACAAAATCTGCATAATTGTACGGGTGCACATAACCAGGTTTTTCATTCAACAAGTTACAAATTAAGAACCAGAAAAGTTTCACAAGCTCTTACATTCCGTGTTTATGCCGAGTAGCATCCAGTTAACACAGCAAAGCAATATTACCAACTCTGCCAAGTCAAGGGGTTTCATTTGATACACCCACAATTCCATTAACATTACCTCCGACTTCCAAGTGCACCATCTCTCTGGGGGCCATTAGCCCGCCTTTCAAAGGCGAAGTTATGAACAGACAGAGTGTCATCCTGTTAAATTCGCCGCAGAATAATAGTTGATAGAAATAATTACCATCCGGAATGAAAATATTATGGTCTACAAGTCCCATGCCCAAAGGTCAAATCCCCTGGGACAATTTTGCCACAATAAATGTTGCAGTTCAGGAAGCAATAATGACACAGAAAGGACCTACATTGAGCTCGAGAGGGGGATATCTGGGAGAAGGATTATTATTGTCCAAGCCAACTGTTTCTTCCCCTTGAACCATTGTCCCCTAATTGCGATCCTACTCATCAAATGGACAGAATGTTTTTCCCCCCTGCATCACAATCAGCAGCACATGTAAGCACGATAGGTGTCAACCAAGAATGCATCTTGAAAGCAATCATATGAAATCATGGATAGTCAAAGACCCAAAGTCATATATAGGGGGCTTTCTCGTTTTTCGTTTGGGGAGGGGGGAGATGGGGCTGCAACTCTGAACCCAAGTCTCTGGTATGAAATCCCATAGAATTTACCAATTATGCTAGCTGACACCCACCAACCCATTTACGGATGCATCGCAAGTTCATGATATCCATGCACCAATGATGATACTGTAGCAATAATGAGACTAAAGACTACCAAAATAGCTCTACTGTTCTCAGAAGGTGAGACAGATGACAATCATAAGTAAAGACAAATATGAAAGAACGGTCTAGTTGTACAAAATAGAAAGACATTGTCAACAACCAACAAGAACATCACATGATTTCAGAAATTCCCACTTTCCTCCTTTCATTCTTTCATATGAGAACACCATTGTCCTAATAAATCAAGATGGGATAATTTCGAGTCCTTCCCCTCCCAGAGAAAGCAGAATAATTTCAAGGCATGGGATGGCGCGACTGACATTGACAATAGCGCGTTTTAAGGAACCTGAAAATTTCTTACGAATAGTTTTCGTAAGGAAAAAAAATTCTTATAAATACATTATGCAAATGTCGGACGTGTAATGTATTAACAGGCACTTGACCTCTGTTGAAGTTGCACAGCTCGGTAGCTTATGACTCCCTTCTTGGATTGGAATTTTATTCCTTCTTAGTTTTTCTTTTTCACTAGTCTAGAGAAACACTAATCATATCTTAACATTGCTGGATGCTATTAAGCTCAGAGTGTCCATGTGCATGTATAGATTGCGCACAAGCACACATGCATGCACGAGTAATCAATCCCACTTGAAAAGCAATCTTTGAAATCCAAATCATAAGAATAATTGAATAACCAAAGCGACACTCATAAGGAGAATTCCCCCCCCCCCCCAAAAAAAAAAAAACCACGCAACACGCACATACAGAGACACAAACATACACGAAGGCACACATAGATTTGAAAGGGAACAACTTTCTGAACTTTTTCTTCTAAACTCAAAAAAGCAAAAGCATATGGGAGAAAAAGGGTAAAGGAAGAAAGGCCGCATCGCCTCAAAAGGACAAGAGAAGGAAAATAAACTATTTTAAAAAAAAGAAAGAAAAAAGAATAAACGATAGAAAAATAAAAGCTAAACAAGAATCCTTCCCCAGTTTGACCGGTCTACCATCCCCCCCCCCCATTTTTAAACCATTGACCCCCCCCCCCCCCTAAAAAAAAAGGAACAATGAACAAATGAAAAAAGGAAAGAAAGAAAACCCTTGCAGACTTTGCCCAGAAGACACAGGTGAACACAGACCAAGGAACATGTTACACCTTTGATGCACAGACGTCGGAACAAGGCAGGCCAAAAGCAAGGCGAAGGCAGGATGAGGGGTTCTGTGCCTTTGAAACAATGGGCAATTTGCCGGATCCAAGCTAGCAGAGCAACAGGTGAACACCAGCAGTGGCTAATGACCCCTCAATTTGACCGGAAGAAGCTGAGCGAACAACAGGGAAAGAACAACCGGACTAGCGTGCAAGAATGAGATGGAGAGGAGGGAGGGAGACAAACTGAATGACCCTCAATTTTCTTTTGTCTAGGAGTCACAAACCTGGTTTCTAATATGCCAAGCTTCCTCATAAATTAATAGGCAAAAGCATTTCAGTATGCATTTTCACACAATTTTGAGACACGGGCCAAATTTTTGGACCCATTATCTCACAGCTACATCCATTTAAAAGTAAATCTTACATGGAAGACACTAGAGACTAGAGAGCACTATCAGAAAAAGAAATATCCACCCAATCCACTTAGCATAAGTGCTTAAACACATGCAAGAGTTCTCAACCTTCAAGCTGAGGCTAACAATAGTATAGGCATGCAGCAGCAACTAAATACGAACCTTCAAGTCATCCCCCTTTTCCGTTTGTGATCCTTCCATTTATCCAATATATACGAGACTCCTTCCTGCAATGTAGCCTTCCTTCCCTCTTTGTTGTTCCAAAGTTCTGTAGTAATATATCTGCCACTAGGGTTGTATTCATTAATTTCCTTCAATGCAGTCGTAACAGCATTGTACACACCATCACCCCACTCATTCTTCAGGCTTCTTAGTTTTTCATCTGTTTCATCAATTACTTCCTGTACCAGGAAAATCGGGATTAAATAGGCCTTAACATAGCACGAAGAAACCAAGAGATACATTCATCGGTTCCTAATATACCAATGCAAGGTATCACACATTCATGTAAAGCCAGAAAGCAACAGGCCAACGATAATGCTAAATGATTTACTCCATTTTCGAAGCCTACCAAAATGCCATCCCAGAGATAAATAGATCAATAAAATCCAGCTTTTGTAAAGTAAAGAGAAGGGCACCACAGCAAAGCATATATAAGCGCCTCCTTTTATACTAAAATGCAAGTTTTTGTAAACTCATACTTCGACAGACAGCTGTGAAACATTATCTGAGCAAACAATATATCACTCGGGAACCAATATGGCGCAAATGCTCAAGTATTATACCACAGCCACATTATGAACTGCAATCCATAAATTCATACCTTATGATCTCCGTCAACCCCAACCACCCTAAAAGGATGCCACTCAGGATCCCTAAGGTACTCATCCCACAATGAGCATAACTCTGCAGCTTTATCCTCTGCTATATCTTCAGGGTACTTTCTCTTGCAAGCTTCCTGAAAAACTAAACTGTCTAGTTCCCCCATCCTCTTAATGCCAACATTCCCACGATTTGAGAAGTCCTTCAAGCCCTTCAATGCAAGGAAGCATTTGTAAAGTATGTGCTAGAAGCATAAAAAACATAAGCAGAACACCAATATGAAATTAGTAATTACAACAAAATTCATAGATAAAGCTTTCAGTGCTTACATTTATCAGTTCCTTACGAGCTTCCTGAAGCTCTTCGTTGCTCATGCGCTCCTTCACAATGAGAGTTTGATTCAAAGATTCCACCTCCTCTAGATTTTCTTCTTTTTCCCGCAGCTCTTTGAGCATTTCATCCACCTTTTTAATCACCTCCATATCTCCTTCATCTCCCACATGCTTCATAACGTTCAATTTCCCTTTCAATTGCTCAATTTCTAGCTCAAGTGCTTGCTTTGCCTCCAACTGGTTTTGGAGTTGCAAAATTCTTTTGTGCAGATCCTCCTTCTCTTTCTGTTATAATAATACATTAAACATGCCATTTCAAATTTTGAAATCTGCAATAGCACATAGAAACAATCAGCCTAACCTTCTGCTCTTCAGCCAACTTCAACACATTCTCATCAGCCTTCTGTTGCACTATAGCTGCATGCTGAAGAGAGCTATTCCGCATGGCATTCTAAAAAAGAAAACAAATAAATAGTGTCACAGTCACTGGAAAAGTTTATCAAACACCAACCTCCCAGAAACATTGAGCAATTTAAAGCAACTGTACAGATGGTAAGAAACACTTAAAACTAGATGCAGGAGCGGCCTGACTTCATGTTGTTTTAACAAAAAGAACAAAGAAATATAAAACATTTAGAGTGTAAACAACAGAGAAATTGTCTACTCTTCCCTACAAGGCAGCTATTAAGTTTCGGATGAGCCATCAACCAGGAAACTGAACAGGGATAAATTGAATGGCACTCATAAACACAATCACTACTTCACATTGTCACAGCACATTTCTGTTTCTTTCCTTTCTAGCATCTTTGGGAGTCTTTCCAAATGTTTAACCCTGTAAGACAATTTTTTAATATATTTTTGGCAGGTTTCTTGAAAACGGCTCTCTTGCTTGCAGGACAGCAAAAGGAAGGATGCCTACAGTGAAACCCTTCAAGCCCTACTTTGGCAAGTTCCACACCGTGCAGTGGTTTGGTTTGTCAGTTACTAATAAATATAATACTGACGCAAGTGCACAAGAATCAAATACCTTTTCAATCTCCTCAGAGAGCTTCTTCCTTTCACTTTCATTATGGGCTTCGCGCTTCTCTAATTCTTGTACACGCAAGTCAAGCTCTGATTTCTCCGATTCTAGTTGTAACTTAAGCTTGGCGTGGTCATTGAATATCTTCTGAAAATGATCTCGAGCACTGAGCTGAATCTTCTTAATTTCTGATGCAAAGTAAACAACAATGAATAATTGTAGCAGTAAAATATTACAAAAGAAAGGCATCAGAGCCTACAACAAATCCAAAGGAGCTTATAATGCTCTTCACAGCCACTGAACAAAAGCTTAGAACACACAATGGAAATCAACCGGTACATTGCCTTTGTTCATAGGTCGTAAACTAGGAGTTCAACTTACATTTAGCCTCTCAATGCTGCTTAAGCATAAAGGAATATACTTGAAACATTAAGAACTTCCCGATGGGTCAGATGGTCAAGCCACCAAACCTCGAAGTCAAATTTGTGATCGAGAGAGTAAGGTATATGCAGCAAACTAGTTCCAATCAAACGAGCATGTCTGCCCTAAAGGACTACTTTCGTCTGAAGGATTATCAGAGTTTCAAATCAAGGAAAACATGCAAATGCTTCAGCTGTGGAAGTAATTTCATGAGCCAGATTTATCCACCTACAGTTCCAGCAAAATAACTTACATGAACGGCTTATTCATATGTTGTTCAACTTCATTTGTGCTGTGCACTAAATTAGATTCTTCACAGCATTTTTCTTCCTTTATTCTCAATCCCTTTATATATGTATACTATTTACACTAATTTCAAATTTTGAATTTATTCCCATTGCTTGGCAAGGCAGAGGAAAATGAGAAAGTATAGTACACATTCATACTCATACACACACTCCCGTTGCTTAGCAAGGTCAACAAAAACAAGAAAGTATTATACACATTCATACTTATACTGTTATTATATACACACACTGCCACACTGTTATTATATACACACACTGGCAAAGGAATGCAAAACAGTTAGTACCTTCATTATATGCCTGATGGAGCCTGTCTTTTTCCTCAGCCAACTGGCTGATGGAATTGGACGTTTCCTTAAACCTTGACTCCATTTCTTGCAAACTCTTCTTCTTATTCTCAAGCACATTTGTCAGATTGTACACAAGCTTATCTGTCTTTCGTGCTTCTTCTGCTGTCATCTCAGATATGGTCTTCAAGTCTGCAATCTTTCGCAAATGGTCCCCGATAATCCCAGGTGCATTATAATCATCAGCACGGGCAACCCAAGCATATAGGCCACATTTCTCAGTATCCTTCGCCTGCCAGTGTTGCTTTCCATGGTGGTTTAACTCATATTCCTTTTCAAATGACAAAGCATTGTTCAAACCCAACCAATCTTTGTTAAATTCTACTACAGCACTACCTGAATGACCCTTAAAATTCCACAAGGGATGGACCCTCTTGGGGTTGAACCCCCTAGCTCTCAGTTCATCCCTCAACTTTGAACCACTTTCCCCTACATACCGCCCATCCTTGAATTGGGTGGGGATGTTAACCACAATTCCAGTCCAAGGCCACACAAATTTCTCATCATGGTCACAGCTAGAGATAGGATCCTTATCATCCACCAGCTTTGACGAGCTAGCCTGATTTTGCATATCATTTTCCAAATACCTAGCTAAGCCAAGGTGATTTGCTTTCTCTCTAGCTCTTCTCTTCTTTGAGTTACCAGTGCCGATCCCAGATGCATGCTGGAGCAGTTCTTTGTAAAGGTAATCTTGCTTCCTCTTCTTTGGGCAATATGGACATGTATACTTTTCTCCTGAAGCCTTCAACTCACGCTCTCCCTTTTTAAGCTTTTCATAAGCTTGCTCTCCGTATTCCTCTATTTCGGATTCACTAATGTCTGTGTCCTCTTCCGAGCTGTGGTCCATTTAACTTCTCGGGACTTGACTACAGTAGCGGCAAACCAACAAAGCTACAATTAACATAAGATATGAAACAGATTATGCTAAAACCCCAGCATTGCATAGCAGACATCCTAATGAAGCATCACTGCAAGGAGTGTTTCATCATCATTTTCTCTAGTAATATTTCCAGCAGAACAATCCAAGCCTAGACATCTCAAAATGGTAGGATCACGAATCCGATTCACATTCAGACTCTTTGTTCCCAAAAAACCGATAGACCACATTCTGCAGGAACAAAAGTTTCACTTAACTCTACCAACCCCTAAGTATTCTATGTTGATACTTAAATCGTCAAGCACAATGACACTACTAATTCCCCCAAAATACAAGCCCACTTAAAGTTAACTGATTCACCACATCCTTTCATTCACAACCGCACGATGTGAAAGTAAATAATTAAAAGGCTAAATCATAAACTCCAAAAAACAAAAAAAGTTTCGAGGAACAACCAAATTTGTCAACAAAACTTTTTTTTTACATTTGTTATCACGAATTACCAACTGCTACTCATGTGAAGTATGCATTACACCAACAAATTCAACAACTTTTTTTAACCATCGGCGAATAACTGTATGAAAATACTGCATGCATGGAATGTAATATCATTATCAACGGAAAACATGAGCGATTCGCCAATTCGGCCGTAATTCAGCAAAACTCATACATAAGAACGACATTGACAACGAGGAAATGCGAAAAAATCACAGAAATTCCGAACCGCTGAGCTTTTTTCAACTCAATTTCCGACTATAATTCGAACTGGAAATAAATTTCAAAAACAAGGCAAAATCTCGATTATCGATATGCCACCGACAAAATTAACATGAACTGTTAAAACATTTCAGGAAAACCCCCCCCAAAAAAAAAACATTTTTTGAAGCAATCGCAGAATTCACAGAGTAATAAGACAAACAGAGAAAAATCCAACTTACACGGAGAGCAGCGGACAAATTTGAGAGTAGTCGGAGCTAGGGTTTGAGAAAGAGGGGGCGTTTCCTTGAGCTCAAGAGTGAGTGGTCTAAACACAGAGTGATTGTTGTGTGTGTTACGGGGGTGTTGTGATTTGGGAGAAAGCAAATGCGAATTTGGTGGGTTTTAATAGGAGGGGTTTGGGTTTGGGTTTGGGATTGGTGATTTTAATTCAGGGGAAAATTGAATGCAATTTACGAAGAGAGAGAGAGGGGGGGGTTTATCAATGTGAGGGTTCGGAGTTCGTCAGTTCTCAGTGGACTCGACTGGACTGGCGAGTCGCGACACAAGTGAAAGCGACAACGGAGCTACGTTGAAAAAAAGCTGATGCAGTGATGCCTCTGTCACTGTCTCTCTGGTTTTTTGGGATGCCTTTCTACGGGAAAACGCGCTCTTTGAGCGGGTACAGGAGACACTAATCCCCGTGCTTTTTCGTATCTCAACAACAAACCACTGTTTACCGTTCATCTCAAGTCTCAACAGGGTGTGACATGTGATACTACTAGAATAATAACAACAATAATGTAGATTATCAAATATCAGTCCATTGCAACATACTTTGAAATATTAAAATATATCAGATATTATTCATAATAGAGGATAAATTAAGTATTGTAAGTGCAACTCTTTTTTCACATTATAAGCAAACTGATCTACTGAGTCCCTCTTTTAAGCCCACTGAATGAGTTACAACAGATCAAGGGTGACGGAATGTTAATGTCCAGATAGAAACTCAAGCCTGTTAGCTCATTTGCACATAACTCCTTCCGCAATTGAGTCCCCTTCTGATGGAGACCATCATGAACGGCCCAAAGACCATCAAGCCCAGCCCAAGGAAGACCCAATCAAGTTTCAAGAAGTCGAAGATGTGTCAAAACTCTGTAGAAAAGTTTTATTCCTTCCGGAAGAATTAGTGCCCGATTCGTCCCTGCGGAAGGTAATTGTTGTGGCAACTTTTGGACAAGCTCGAGTAGACCCACAACTTGAGGGCTCATATGCTTTGGAAGCTTAAGATTTCGGCTTTAAAATAAGCCCAAGTTTGTTTAATTTGGACGTCATTTGATTGGGCAAAATATCACTCAAAGATACGTTATGCTGATCCAGCCCAGTCTGAGATAGGTGCATTGTTTGGGCCATAACTTTCAAACCGCTTATCCAAATTGAGCAAATGATCCCATTCTGGAAAATAGACTTCCAGGGCTTTCTAACAAGCCCAAGAACGCGTGATTGGGCCGAGTATTCTGGAAGTTATGCTCTGTTGAAGTTGAGGCAGTTGCAAGGATTAATGCTGGGAATATGAAGAGTCTTAGGTTACATATATTTGTGTGGCTGATATTGTGCGCGTTTTAGATGCTTCTAGATTGATGTAATCAGCTGCAAAAATCCTAGAATATTCCTTGTAACCTCCCCCACCCCTTTTATGATGAGTCTTTTCATTTTACTTAGACTTTTCGTTAGCTAGTTTTAATTGTTAGGAGTTATTGAGTCTTTTGGTTGTCTTTTGCTAAGCTTATAAAAGGGGAGGGGCGTGTGATGCTTGTCATTCAGCTTGTACTCCAATTCCAAAAGCAATACAAGTACTTTGAGTGTGTTTCTCAAAAGTGCATCTAAAATTCCTAATTCTATATCTTGAATTGTGGCAAATTTAAGTGGTGTTCTAGGTTCTCTATCTTCTCCATTGGAGTGATTCCTCGGTTAAGACAAGAGAATTAGCCCAAGATCAAGCCATTGAGTGGCTCCGTGAAGGATTATCTCAATTGCAATATCTTGTTCTATCCTTTTTTTTTGTGTTGAAGATCTTCTTCCATTCCATCCATCTTTCATTTCTCTTTTCACGTTGGTTTGTTTTTGAGTTTGAGTTTGATTTGGTGATTTGGATCACTTACCATCCACACATACATCAATTAGTATCAGAGCTAAGGTTATCAAGTGATCAAATTACCTCCAAACACATCGCAAAACACCAAAACCCAAAAACACAAAACAAACACACAAACCGGCAAACCGTGCAAATCCTGAAACTCACCAACCAGAAAGTTGGCACGGTGTCCCCGTGCGCCTAGGCACGACCGTGCCATCTCCATTTTTCAGCTTTTGCCGAGCAGCACTCAAGCACGGTTCCCCAGTGCCCTACTGCACGCCCGTGCCACCTTCCCCAGCAGCATTTTCTTCCCCCAAAGCACTTCAACATATCTACTAAGTCTACAAGAAGCGATCAAGCAAGAGTAGAGGAGTTGGAAGCCCAGGTTACATATCTCCGGACACAACTTGGCCAACTCTTAGAGGATAAAAGAAGGTGGGTTCATAGCCCCACACCCTCTCACCCACATGAACTAGTGGTCGAATCTGAAGAGGAAGTCCTTCACTCCTGTGCCAATTCAAGTGATGAGGAAGCCCCAAGGAGACGAAAGCAAGGAGGCAATATTGGTGGTGTCCGAATTGACATCCCCGAATTTGAAGGTCAACTTGACCCGAATTTGTTCCTCGATTGGTTGCATACCATTGAGCGAATCTTTGAGTACGAGGACATCCCGGAGGACAAGAAGGTAAAACTTGTAGCCCTTAAACTTAGAAAATATGCTTCAATTTGGTGGGCTAATCTTGGAGCTAAAAGAGCAAGGAATGGAAAGGGAAAAATCAGAACTTGGGCCAAAATAAAAGAAAAGCTTAAGGCCAAGTTTCTTCCCTCTCACTATGTGCAAGACAATTATCTCAAGCTCCATCGACTCAAGCAAGGATCCAAGAGTGTGGAAGAATACACTCGAGAGTTTGAACAACTCCTACTCAAATGTGATTTGAGAGAAGACGACTCACAAACCTTGGTAAGATACTTAACCGGTCTTGATGAGTCCATTGCTCATGTAATTGAGTTGCACCCTTACTCATCCCTAGATGACTTGAGTTCTCTAGCCTATAAGGTAGAGCAACAAAAGAAATCTAAGGGAAAGAGCATCTTGTCCAAACCTCTTTCTCGTCCCCACTCCACACAAAGATCTCCCTACTCCCCTCCTAGACCTCAAAACCCTCCACAAGCCAAAAACACTACTCCAACCCCTCCTAAGCCCTCCACACAAGAGCCCAAATCCAAGGACAATGTTCGATGTTTTCGTTGCCAAGGAATGGGACACTATGCCTCAGAGTGTCCAAACAAGAGGATTGTTTCCTTAGCAGAATATCAAGAAGCATGTGAAGAACATACATATGAAGAAGAAGAAGGAGAACATTTTGAAGAAGGAAGCTTGGAAGAAGTTAAAGAAGGCCCCGATGAAGGAGAATTGCTAGTCATCCGCCGGGCATTGAGTGGATTTGCCACTCAAGAAGACATGGAGCAAAGAGAAGCTATATTCCACACAAGGTGTACCGTGGGTAACAACGTATGCTCCCTCATTATTGATGGTGGAAGTTGTGCCAATGTTGCTTCCAAGACTATGGTTGATAAGCTCAAGCTGCAAGTCTCTCCTCGCCCTAATCCCTACACCATTCAATGGTTGAACCAAGGTAAGGGTTTGCAAATCACTCACCGATGTCTTGTTTCCTTTTCAATTGGGAAAAATTATAAGCATGAGTTATGGTGTGACATTGTCCCTATGGATGCTTGTCATATTTTGTTGGGTAGACCGTGGCTATTTGATAGAAGTGTCATCCATGATGGCCGGATGAACACTTATTCTTTCCAAAAAGACCACAAAAAGATTACCCTTACTCCACTCAAAATTCCCTCCACCACTAGACCCAAAGACAATCCTCACTTGGATGTCTTTCTCACCACTCTCCTCAAATCCGAGTACCATGAATTTGAGTCTTTCAAAGACTTGATTCTTCTACAAGAGGAACCTAAGCCACCATCTCCCACACATCCACTACTCACCCCTCTCCTTCAAACCTACCATCATGTCTTTCCACAAGAGATTCCACATGGCCTTCCCCCTCCTAGATCCATCCAACACAAGATAGACCTCATTCCCGGTTCCGTTCTTCCCAACAAGCCGGCCTACCGGATGTCTCCTAATGAAACTCAAGAAATCCAAAGACAAGTAGATGACCTCTTGTCCAAGGGTTTAATTCGGGAGAGTTTGAGTCCATGTGTCGTGCCCGCCCTCCTTGTTCCTAAAAAGGACGGTAGCATGCGCATGTGTGTGGATAGCCGGGCTATTAACAAAATCACTATCAAGTATCGATATCCTATTCCAAGATTGGAAGATCTACTTGATGAACTCCATGGAGCCGCTATCTTTTCCAAGATTGATTTACGAAGTGGCTACTATCAAATCCGGATCTTTAAAGGTGATGAATGAAAAACCGCCTTTAAGACTAAAGGAGGTTTGTATGAGTGGCTTGTGATGCCATTTGGGCTTACTAATGCCCCTAGCACTTTCATGAGGCTTATGAACCAAGTTCTAAAGCCCCTCATTGGCATTTGTGTTGTTGTCTATTTTGATGATATTTTGGTCTATAGCAAGACCGAAGAAGAGCATGCCCAACACTTGCAACAAGTTTTGGAGATCCTTTCTCAAGAGCAACTCTATGGCAATATGGAGAAATATTATTTCTTCACCCCTCAAGTGGTATTCTTGGGTTTCATTGTGTCCGCCCAAGGTCTTCAAGTTGATGATGGCAAGATCAAGGCTATCCAAGAATGACCTACTCCTACATCTGTCACTCAAGTAAGGAGTTTCCATGGCCTAGCATCATTTTACCGGAGATTCATCCGAAATTTCAGCACCATTGTGGCTCCTATGACCGAGGCAATTAAAGGCAAAGAATTTTCTTGGAACGAGCAAGCACAACAAGCCTTTGAAGAGATCAAGAAGAAACTCACTAGTGCTCCCGACCTGGCCTTGCCCGATTTTGCCAAATTTTTTGAAGTTGAATGTGATGCATCCGGGGTAGGAATTGGAGCTGTCCTATCTCAAGAGAAGAGACCCATTGCCTTCTTTAGTGAGAAGCTCAACGATGTCAAGAAGAAGTACTCCACCTACGACAAGGAGTTTTATGCTATCATTAGAGCATTGGAGCATTGGCTTCATTATCTTGTTAGAGGAGAATTCATTCTCCATTCTGATCATGAGGCTCTCAAGTACATTCAAGGACAACACAAACTCAGCCCTAGACATGCTAAATGGGTAGAGTATCTTCAGTCCTTCCATTTCACCATCCAACATAAGGCGGGGACTCTCAACAAAGGAGCCGATGCACTTTCTCGTTGGTACTTGTTACTCTCCACTTTGAGTACTAAAGTACTTGGTTTTGAGATTGTGAAAGACTTGTACTCCAAAGATGATGATTTCAAGGAAATTGTGAGACTACATGGCATTCCTAAGAGTATGGTATCCGATCGTGACCCTAAGTTCCTTAGTCACTTTTGGCTCACTTTGTGGCGTAAATTGGGTACTTGTTACTCTCGTAGGTACTTGTTACTCTCCACTTTGAGTACTAAAGTACTTGGTTTTGAGATTGTGAAAGACTTGTACTCCAAAGATGATGATTTCAAGGAAATTGTGAGACTACATGGCATTCCTAAGAGTATGGTATCCGATCGTGACCCTAAGTTCTCACTTTGTGGCGTAAATTGGGTACTCAACTCAAGTTTAGCACAACATGTCATCCCCAAACCGATGGACAAACTGAAGTCACTAATAGGACCTTAGGTACTTTACTACGAGTCCTTGTGAAGAAGCATTTGAAGAATTGGGATGAGTTGTTGCCCCATGCCGAGTTTGCATTCAATCGAGTGCCTAGCAAGTCCCCCCAACTCTCTCCTTTTCAAGTTGTCTATGGCTATAATCCCAGGAGTCCGTTGGATCTTATTCCTATTCCCACTCCTACAAAACTTAGTTGGGAAGCCGAGAAACGAGTCAAGGAAATTCAAGAACTTCATGCTCGCGCTCGTGACAACATAGCCAAGGCTAATGAAAGAGCCATGCAAAGCGCCAACAAGCACCGGAAAGAGGTACATTTTCAGCCTGGAGACTTGGTTTGGATTCACCTGTGAAAAGAACGTTTTCCTGCTAAGAGAAAATCTAAGTTGATGCCTCGATCCGATGGGCCCTTTGAGATCCTTGAGAAGGTTGGGCCTAATGCTTACAAGGTTGATCTTCTCGGAGATTATGAAGTTTCAGCTACATTCAATGTCTCCGACCTTAGCCCCTATTTTACTGATGAGCCCCTTCCTAGTTTGAGGGTAAACTTTCACTCAACCGGAGGGAATGATGGAGACCATCATGAACGGTCCAAAAACCATCAAGCCCAGCCCAAGGAAGACCCAATCAAGCTTCAAGAAGTCGAAGATGTGGCAAAACTCTGTAGAAAAGTTTTATTCCTTCCGGAAGAATTAGTGCCCGATTCGTCCCTGCGGAAGGTAATTTTTGTGGCAACTTTTGGACAAGCTCGAGTAGACTCACAACTTGAGGGCTCATATGCTTTGGAAGCTTAAGATTTCAACTTTAAAATAAGCCCAAGTTTGTTTAATTTGGACGTCATTTGATTGGGCAAAATATCACTCAAAGATACGTTATTCTGATCCAGTCCAGTCTGAGATAGGTGCATTGTTTAGGCCATAACTTTTACACCGCTTATCCAAATTGAGCAAATGAGCCCATTCTGGAAAATAGACTTCCAGAGCTTTCTATCAAGCCCAAGAGAGCGTGATTTGGCCGAGTATTCTGGAAGATATACTCTGTTGAAGTTGAAGCAGTTGCAAGGATTAATTCTGGGAATATGAAGAGTCTTCGGTTACATGTGATTGTGTTGCTGATATTGTGCACGTTTTGGATGCTTCTAGATGGGAATAATCAGCTGTAGAAATCCTAGAATATTCCTTGTAACCTCCCCCACCCATTTTATGATGAGTCTTTTCATTTTACTTAGACTTTTCGTTAGCTAGTTTTAATTGTTAGGAGTTATTGAGTCTTTTGGTTGTCTTTTGCTGAGCTTATAAAAGGGGATGGGCGTGTGATGCTTGTCATTCAGCTTGTACTCCAATTCTAAAAGCAATACAAGTACTTTCAGTGTGTTTCTCAAAAGTGCATCAAAAATTCCTAGTTCTATATCTTGAATTGTGGCAAATTCAAGTGGTGTTCTAGGTTCTCTATCTTCTCCATTGGAGTGATTCCTCGGTTAAGACAAGAGAATTAGCCCAAGATCAAGCGATTGAGTGGCTCCGTGAAGGATTATCTCAATTGCAAGATCTTGTTCTATCCTTTTTTTGTGTGTTGAAGATCTTCTTCCATTCCATCCATCTTTCATTTCTCTTTTTACTTTGGTTTGTTTTTGAGTTTGAGTTTGATTTGGTGATTTGGATCACTTACCACTCACACATGCATCACCTTCCCCTAGGTTGAACCCAGTGCGGGGGGGTGGTATGTATGTTGGCCACACTAACCAACACCATTTCTGCAAAACAAGTGTAACGTGTGAATGCTTAATACATTTAGCAAACATATCATGCATAGTTCTAGAATTATGCATCAAGGTAATCTTAAAGATCCAAGTTTTTCTTTCTAATTCTCAAAATTCTCATATTTTTCACTGACCTTCACATTCTATAAAATGAATTTTTGTTTGTTTCTTAGGTCTATAGTATTGATACTGCCATTAAAACTATGATAAAATCTAAGAAAATTTTTAATTCAAATTTCTAGTTAGGAATCCACTCATATTGATTAACTTCAACTTTTTTATGCATTAAAAAAAAAAAACTCTCAGCCACCAGAAAATATGACCCAGTATAATTTACCTCCACTTTTTAATTATCCTCTCCTCCCCAAAACTCTTGTATTTTGATATGCAAACAATTTTTATAACCATTATTTATTTTTCTACTCAACTTGCATCAAATTAACACTTAGACCAGTAACATAAATAAATATTTAGACATCAGTATTTATTAACACAATGGTTAGCTTGTCATCAAATTTCTAGAAAAAGACGGATTCAATAGAACGATTGATTGTATCTTCTTACATGCTCATGGACACTATATATTGAGAATAGTTCATAATGTTTGATTTTACACGACTGTTAGTTTCTATAATAAAGTAACCGTGTTTGATAATTCGTGATTTTATCAGGACAACTGGGATTAGATTATGCTACCAATATGTTACACACTTTATCCTGTACCGAATAGGTTTCCTTATAATAAGCTTGCATAATTATACGTCCAATGGTTTGTTTACATGGCTTTGAACAAAAATTATCTAACATTTCATGCATGAGTAACAAAAAAAGTGCGCAACTCTTAAGGTTCTACTAAGAAAAGTAATTGAACCGATATTATAACAGAAAATATTCTTAATGAGATGTTGAAATCAAACGTAAATGGCACTGAATGGCTTATGACACAATATGTTGACTTCTCAATTTATGTGAAGAAAGAACAATAATGAATCACTTATAGATACATTCCAGCTTTATAAGATTGTTTGCACTTATGAAAGAGGGTATGAAAAAATATAAGTGAAATGCTTCTATAATGTGACAATGGATGTGATGTTGAGTCATAGGGGGAAAAGTGATAAACATTTTTGAAATGTAATAATGCTATGTCATGAGTTAGGAATATCAAATATACCTAAAATATATCACTGTAAATGTATAACATTTTGCAACACTAGATGAATAAGAGCCCCGTGAAAGAGTTTATTGATTAAAATGACTCCTTTAAGGAGAAACCTATATTCACAAGGATTATGTGCATAAAGTATTGTCGTATTTAGGAGAAACATATGTTAACGGGGAGTTATGACATATGTGATGGAGTACATTGCTGTTAAAGTTGATTATCATTCGAGAAAATATATTCAGATACATAATACAATATTATATGCAACCATTTGATTTCAACATATTCAAAAAATAAAAAAGCATATAAAAGCAATGTAGCTACTTTAACATGAAATTGAAGATATTGGGATGAAGCAACCTAAAGTTTTGGTTTGATAATTCATCATCGAACAAAATTTTGGAATTCCAACTCTAGTTGTAGCTGAAATGAGTAGCAAAGCACGTGAAGAAATAGTGTAATTTGATCATTGTCATCATTTATCAAGACTACTTAATGAGATACCATATATTATCTGTGACAACCTTCGATATTTGCTTATTTGCCATCATTTAAAGGCTAAAAGTATAAGGACTACATTATGCTTGATGAGAAATTTTATAGGTTGTGATATCTTTATCATTTAAATATAGGATGTTTTTATAACCCCAATTTGCCATACAATTGACTGCATATATTAAGTCCCCGAATATCAGTCGCTGTTGGTGAAATTTTTTTAACCCCAGTTTGCCATGCATTATGCTCAATAGTACTTTGATGATGAAATCAATCGAACTATTACTTGCTGGTTTCTATTGATCCACTGCATTGCTGTTGGTGACATATCATTCGTTTGGGCATGAATCGTATCTTATAAGTGTATGTTTTTTAGAAAGGGAAATGTAAGGCCGATCGGGCATTTGTTTTTAGAACATGACAAGCCAACTTCTGTTATCAAAGTTTGTCAGGTGATGGAGATAATTAGAGGTTTTGTTGCTTAAACCCATCCATTCAAAGAAAAACAGGCAATACCAGGCTAAACTGGCAAAGGCAAGTCCCTGAATTCCACACTGTAATGCCATTGCGACGACCTGACCTTCTTTCTCTCGGCCCGCCATTTTCTTCTGCCTTATCTCAACCTGAACGGAACTTCCAGATTTACTACCCTGCTGGATCATATCATCACACATTTTTCAAGAAAGAAAAAGAGAAAGAGAGGATGTTCCCGCAATTCGGTGCGACGGCTGAGACCCTGAGCAAGGCGTCGACCATGGTGTTTCGGATCGGCACTGATGCTCACCTCTACGACGATCCAGAAGATGTCAACATCGGTCCTCTTCTCGACAGCAAATTCGACACCGAGAAGTGCGAGGCTCTCAAACGCCTTCTTGCGCTTATTGCACAGGGCTTCGATGTCTCAAATTTCTTCCCTCAGGTGCCAATTTCATGACATTCCTATTAAGAATTTATCAGTTGATATGCGTTCATTTCTGTTTCGGTGTCCGAGATGGATTTGAGGAAATTCGTGCTAAAAATGGTTTAAATTATAATGTCTACAGATAGATCGAATCTTATTGGATGAAGGGGTTTGTGCCGAGGTTTTGGGGTAAATGTTGATTGGTTTAGTGTTTCCGGTGATGTTTGGCATCTGGCATGGTCCGTGTTTAACCCATGCTGTTAGTTTTGATGGAGTAGTTCAAAATCGTGGGAATGCATAGTATAGTTAGTCTTTAAGTCTGAAATTTGGGTTTATCCAAAAGCTTAAGAGTTTTAATTTAGGGGTAGAAACGAAGAACAATCACATATTTAGGATCCCCTCTTCCTGGGGATCAGCCAGAACGAGTACTGTTCAGCACGGTGGAGATTTGTGACAATAGTTTGTAAATTCGATGGGCATACTTACTCTCATTAGGACAGGAATTGTATCATCTACTGCCACTGTGCATTGGTGAAGTTTGAAGAGAAAAAGAGGGACATGAAAAGAACAGGGCGGGGAGTGTTGTTGGTGAATGTCTTAACTATGACCCTAGACCAGATGTTTGAAACTCATGGACTTAAAGCTTATTTCATTTTCTGCACATTTATGTGAAACCTGAATCCAAGTCCACCCCAAACATTAGCCAATTAGACCATTTGCTCAAGTGCTGATTGGGCAAGATTCTTGATTGCAATTTAGACAAAACTAAGCTTGAGCTACAGGGTGCTCAGCTCATTTCACTTGTGAGCTTTCTGTTTATGGGCTCCATTCTCAAACCTACTTGCTAGTCCATTTACGATAAGCTTATTCACTTAGCAAGGCATTCCTCTAAGAGGGCATTTTGTTATAGGTTAGTTGAAAAATCCTTTACATAGAGATAGTTTCAGTGACATTCCAATATTTCATTTTGAATTGAAATGTATTCCCCCTCGGAGATTTGCAGGTACAATAGAAGCTTTTCCAAAACTCTTTTTGAGAGAATCTTTGGAGTTTTCCTCCATAGACTCGAGCAGCTTGCATCTTATATTGATGATTAGAAAGTTGTTAATGTTTTCTTTAAAAAGAAGATCATTAAGTATTTTGTGCATTTCTTGGAAATAGACTCTTTGCTTGGAGCGGTAAGGTGGTTTATATGTAGATCTTTTAGATCTCTAGTTGGTGGGATCCACATTGTTACTGTGGCTATTAGATTGCCCATCGTTAAAAAAACTCTGATCTGCGTCAAATCATTTTGTCTTCATGCTATTTGACTCCAAATTGTATTTCACTGTCAGGCCACAGAACAAAAGAAACCTGTTTGATGAATTTTCATTGTTTAGGGCATGTATGGTAACTAAGACCTTGAATCTCTTTATTTATTTATTTATTTCGGAGGGGAGGGGGGATGGAACTGAATTACTAGGGAAGCTGACAAGTGCTTTAGATCTCATTCAGTTTCTCTACAGTGATACTTATCTTGAAATATTTTATCTGTTCTATACACAGGTAGTGAAAAATGTGGCTTCACAATCCCTGGAAGTCAAGAAGCTGGTATATGTGTACCTCTTGCATTATGCTGAAAAGTATGTTTGAAGTGATTGCCTATCTCATGCTCCATTTATGAACTCAATCTTGTATAATTGAGCTATGAATCTCTTTGGCTATATTATCCTTCATAAATTCTGCGGAAATGGCATTAGCTTTTATTAGGCATAGAGTAGGCAAGCACTATGTGGGATGTGATAATGTTCTTTTGTAAGCGATATATCACTTCTTGTCATTGATTCTTTGTCAGTAGTCAGTACCTTTCATTATTTGATCGGACAATTCCATCAATTTGGTGATTCCATCTGTTTCCCCCTCTTCAGTCTACACAGGGTTGGATAATTGTGCCTTAATGAGCTGGAGTGAGCTGGCATTGGACTCTTGACAGTATGGGAGGGCCTGGCATCATAATATGCTTACATAGTCCGGTTTCAGTTTTAGTCCGGTTTCAGTTTTGGGTGACCAGTATGGTCCAACCTCTTAATGCTGGAATATGATGCAGAGCAGCAGAAACCCATACCCAAGATCTAGGCCCTGGCAAAAACAAAATCAAATTTAGGGGAATTCGATAGCTTTGACATGGGGCATAAATTTGGAAATAGGGACCTAGAAAAAACTCTAGGCTGCCATTCATTCCATTGGGGAATATAAGGAATTTTTCTTTTAAATATAAATTTTGATCTCAGGTGAGCTTTCTAGTCTGTTTTGCCTACTCATTTATGAGATTCCCTGCTACTGGAAATTTGACTATTTGAGTTATGCTACTTAACATGAGCTACATGCCAGTTGCTGTCATGAGCTATAATCTTATCTATGTAGAATTGTAATACAGGTGTATGCATGAACACCATTGCTGTCTTTGAATTTTCCGAGAATAGTTCCATTATTGTTATTGTTTTCTCTATTTTGTTTGTAATGATCATTGGTGCGTTTCATCATTTGTCACCAGGCGTCCAAATGAAGCACTGTTGTCAATTAATTGTTTCCAGAAGGATTTGGGGGACACTAATCCTTTGGTGCGTGCATGGGCTCTCCGTACTATGGCGGGTATCCGTCTACATGTCATTGCGCCTCTTGTTCTGAATGCTGTTAACAAATGCGCGAGAGATCCATCTGTTTATGTCCGAAAATGTGCAGCGAATGCTCTCCCCAAATTGAATGATTTGCGCCTGGAGGAGAATGCATCTGCATTTGAAGAGGTAAATTACATGAGATCCCTTACATGCTGTTTTGATGACATCCATCTTTAGCTGTACTAATCGCTCAATTTTCCCTGCCTTTTGTTCTGTTAATGCTTGCAATCACTATTGTATTCAAGCTGAAATCTTTTCAAGCTCTTTGTTTCATAGCTTGATATCTTTAACTGTAGATACGCACAAGTAGCACCATAGCTGACCTCAGGGTCCTGCTACTTTAACCATGTGCTTAATTTGATTATTGTTCATTTTATTGTAGATATCTACTGCTAACCTATGTAACAAATTGTTTAATCTGGTGTTCTTGCTCTACTCATACTCTAGCTGTTTCATATACATATATATATGTTGGCGATTTTATAGCCTAGAGTTGTTTTGCAGATTATTGGGTTACTGCTGAATGACAATTCACCTGGAGTAGTTGGAGCTGCTGCTGCTGCTTTTAATTCAATATGTCCTAATAACTTGACTTTGATTGCTATAAACTATAGAAGATTGTGTGAAACTCTTCCTGATGTGGAAGAGTGGGGTCAAATTATCTTAATTGGTATTCTGTTGCGCTTTGTAATCGCAAAGCATGGTCTTGTGAAAGAATCCGTGATGTCCTTTTCCTGTGCTACTGGAGCTACCAACTGTGGGAAAGTTGGTTTAGATGTGGATGATCTCTTACCAGATGGCAGTCACTTGAGCCATGGGAACTTTAAGTCTGAATTGGCAAGCTTGCTTGTGAGGTCATACACTGAAGGACCTGATGAATATCTATCTCGGTCGAGTCCCATGAACGGGGTCACAAGTCGCTTAGATGATGCATCTTTTACAAGTGTTGATTCCAATGATGATGTGAATATTCTTCTCAAGTGTACGTCACCCCTGCTTTGGAGTCACAACAGTGGTGTGGTGGTTGCAGCTGCTGGAGTTCACTGGATTATGGCACCAAAGGATGATGTAAACAGAATTGTGAAACCGCTGCTCTTTGTCTTGAGATCATCACGTGCTGCAAAATTTGTGGTATAATTCTTTTTATTGTCAATCTGAATGTTCTGAATGTTGTTATAATCTCTAGGTGCTGTTTTTCAGATAAAATTTTCCAAACAACCTTTGTTGATGCAACTTTGTACCTCCCATATAAGAGGACGCTGTGAAACCGCTGAATTTTTCAGAGCAATTATTCTCCTCTTTCTGTTTTTGTGTTACCTATGTGGTTCTTGATACATCCGAAACTAAATTTAGGGTTTTTGGTGATGACATTGGCAAGAGTTTGAAATTTTTTCTTTTGAGTCTGATGCATTTCAGATGAAAAACTTGTTTGATGGATTTATGTGATTGTCATTCTCTTGTTTCTGCTTTTGATAAGACTTTGAACTAATCGCAGTTTTTCATATGAATGTTGGACCCTTATTTTGCTCTGATGTATTTAGGTTCTTTGCAACATACTAGTGCTTGCTAGAGTCATGCCTTCTCTGTTTGCGGACCACTATGAAGATTTCTTCATTTCAGCTTCTGATCCACACCAGATAAAAGCTCTGAAGCTGGAGATTCTCTCTTTGATTGCTACGGATTCGTCAATTCCTTATATTTTTCAGGAGTTTCAGGTCTCCCCCCCCCCCCCCGTGTATGTGTGTGCATATGGAAGTTTTTAATTTCATTGCACTATCAGAATTTCAGATATTGAAAATGGTTACATATCGTTCCTGTCTTTGCTTTTCATTGCTTAGGAACTGATATTTCCTGGTTCCAGAGTTTGAAATCCAACTCCTTGCGAATTTTCTTTATTACTTTTTTTTGGAATCTAACTCATTAGGAGGATTTAATGAGGGGGATGTTTGAGTTTGATGTCCTACTTATAATGTAGGTGGAATTCATACACGAGTAACTTTCAATTTGGTCTCTCAAAAAGGTTGGAGGAGGGAGCATAGGTAGGTTGTGTGGGCAATGCAGAACTCAAGGTTTCCTTGCCTTCGGCCCCTCCACGATCAGCCCTTGCTCCTGTTCTTGTATTTATGTTTCTGTCATTGCCCTTTCGCTATTGTATTCTTTTGTGAAAGGAAGAAAGAATCTAAGAATCTACATAGAAGGATCTGAAGGGGTGTATTTTTCTTTTGTACGGTTAGGATGGGTACCTTTGACGTTGACAATTTGAATACTTTAGAAAATCTTCACATCTTGCGCAAGTTGAGATATCCATATACATTTTTTGGGTCAACTGGAATATCTGCTACCTTGTTCCCCCCCCCCCTTTTCAAATAGATTTAGTTTAACAGCTGTCCACTTTCGGATTGTCATGGGTCTTACAGTTTGTGTTCTAGCCACTTCAATAGCCTGCTCTCATCTAATCTTTAATGCACACTACATGTGGTTTAGACCCCCCCCCCCAAAAAAAAGCCCCCACTACTCCTAAATTTTGAAGAAGTGCCTTATGTTGATGTTGTTAGTATAAATAAAGAGTATAAGACCATGACAGGGTGAACCGAAATGGTGTATGCTGCATGTGATCTTAGTTACGGCTTTCGTGTTTTGTTTTTGGGAAGGTATTAAGATACATTTTTCATGTTGTTGCTTATTTCTTTTTCTGCATTCTCCCCAACCCTGTCATGCTGTAGAACAAAGGACTAGTTCATACAAGCAGTATATCTGAGCCCTTATTTGCATGTTTTCTAATCAATAGGATTACATTAGGGATCCAGACAGAAGATTCGCTGCTGACTCTGTTGCTGCTATTGGCTTATGTGCACAACGACTTCCAAAACTTGCAAATATATGCTTGGAAGGCCTGTTGTCACTTACTAGACATGGTGTGTCACGAGCTGCATTTCTGCCCCAAAAAAAGTTAGCTTTTCTTTCGTCTGTTTCTTTTGTCGCGGGACATTGAAAGGATCTATTTAAAAAATAAATTGCAGAATCTTTGGCTGGTGAGACAAATCCTGTGGATGGGGAAGCTGAAATTCTAATCCAAGCAGTGATGTCTATTAAGTCCATTATAAATCAAGACCCATCAAGTCATGAAAAGGTACATTTTGAACTACCCTCCTATTTAAATTCAGCCTTTGCTTCTGTGCTTTTCTACTTTGCATTAGGCTGATGGAAAGATCAAAGATTCTGGAGAATCAAACTAGCAGACTGCTTCATGGATTTATTTTTGCAGGCTTGTTCTGCTTACAATTTTGCAAACTCCATCAGTTTCGCTTGTTGTGAGTAGATATGCAGTTATTTGGTTCATGAATTCATTTTATTTCAATTTGGTGTTGAATCTTTCTAAATGGTCAAGGTAATCATTCGACTGGTACGAAACTTGGATGCGATCAAAATCCCTGCAGCACGAGCAATAATTATATGGTTGGTTGGAGAGTACTGTTCTATTGGAGAGAGAATACCATGGATGTTAACCTCAGTACTACAGTATCTTGCTTGTTGCTTCACTTCGGAAGCATCTGAGACAAAGCTTCAGATACTAAATACTGCAACCAAGGTACTATTGACTGGGAGGCCTTATTTTATTCTATTTTATTTTTTGGTTCCTCTTATTACTCGACCACAAAAATTATTCAGTAATTGTCAATCTTTTTAAACTTAGAATGTCAACTTCTTATCAAAAGTAACCCTGGATATTTGGTTTGTGGGGGTGATTGGTTGGGTCTGTGGATTCTAAATAGTGTGCATGGCCGAATAAGTAGAATATCACTGATTATAAAGAGATCAGATCTCTCTCTTGTTGTGCTCAGTTTCTGCTGTATTGATTAATTCTTTATTTTGTTTTCTTGGTATTCATGATAAGCTTGTTACTTCATGCTTAAAATACTTCAGTTGGTTCGTTCAGGTCTTGTTGCGTGCAAAAGAGGAAGATCAATTGACGATCAGAAAAGTTGTAAGCTTTTTGCTTGAGCTAGCAAAGTGTGACATGAACTATGATGTTCGTGATCGAGCTCGTGCTCTAACTAGGATATTATCCAGCATTCTGGGCTCTCATGACCGGGATGAAAGCAATACTTCATTAAGTAAGGAGGCAAACCATCTTATTGCAGAACAGTTATTTGGGACCCCAAAAAGTTTCCGATCTCCCGAGCCTGTGAATGATCGTTTCTTTCTTCCTGGATCTCTTTCTCAAATTGTTCTCCATGCGGCACCTGGTTATGAACCTCTTCCCAAACCTTGTAGTTTGGTTTTCACTGATGTGGGACAATACTCTGCTCAAGGAGCAGAACCATCTGAGGACTTATCTGTAACAGATAACTCTGAGGGGACATCAGGTCCTCTGGATGAGGAAGCTGCCTCAGATTATAGTTCTCAACTTTCAGATAGTGGCTCGGGATTTAGCAATGGCAGTGAGGAGAGTGGGTCTTTAAGTGCCCATGAAAAAACCAGTCCTCTGATCCAGATTTCAGATACTGGGGATACTGATAAGGAGCATAATGGTGGTGCTGGTAGTATCAATGCCATATCTGGATCTAGTGGAGTGGAGGATATGCTGTCCAAGAGAGCTTTAGAGTCATGGTTGGGTGACGAGCCTATGTCACTGGGCCTCAAACCATCTGAAAGTGATCTCGTTCATAGATCTGCTAGTATCTCCATTCCTAACATTGGCAGTAGAGTGAAACCCAAATCATACACACTTCTTGATACTGCTACCGGCCAGGGGTTAAAAGTGGATTTTTCTTTCTCTTCTCAGATATCGGATATTTCACCATTGCTGGTTTGTGTTGAGGTTTCTTTCCAGAATTGCTCTAAGGAGCCCTTCTCAGAAGTGATTTTGGTAGATGAAGGATCTAACAAAGGTCCAGATTCTACAGAGCAAGCATTGGCCACACCAGGGAGGTATTAACTGAAATTCTCCTAGTCTCTGATATCTCTTGGTTCAGTTCTTGCTGCTACTCATTGTTGATAGCAGTCATCGTATGAATATTTCTATGAGACGATGATACTCTGTTGTTGCTTGTTGGAGGACGTGCATGTTTTCCCTGTTCAAGTATTTGTATGATTTTAGGCTTTAGCTGATTGTAAAATATTTAGTCATGGTATCCTTGGAGGTGGGAATTTATTTGATGCAGAAATGCTTGATTTGCCCAATATGTTTTCTTTTTGTTTAATCCTGTTCACAATGAGAATTTCTGAGACATTTTGCTTGCTTTTTTATGCTGATTGAAAGCATCTAAGGTATATGTTCAGACATGCTTTCTCCAATAGTTATTACTCTGAAAAGTTCAATCCCAAGCCTATGCCAGATGTCACGGGCCGCGTTTCCGGTGAGTTCTAGAATGTTCCTGAATCTTCCAAAATGGCCCGGAACCTTTTGGAATATGCCAGAATATTCTAGAACCGTCTAGAGCATTCTAGAATGGTCTAGACTGATCTAGAATCTTCTAGAGTGGCTAGGACCTTGTGGAGTATTGTCGAACCTTCTATGTTGGACTAGAATATTCTAGACTACTCTCTAGAATGTTCCACACTATTCTGCATGTGTTTAGTATCTGGGATATTTATATAGAATATTCTAGGAGGTGGATGTATATGTAAACTCCCAAGGGGGTTCATTTGTAAACAAGCGATTCAAAGCATTCCAAAGTGTGATATAAAGCATTCTCCCAAACTCTCCATACTCTCTTGAGCGTGTGTGTGCTTACTTAGCTTCTCAAGTCTAAGTTAGCATCACTTAAGGCTTACTACAAACTAAGCAAGGGTCCTGAGCGAGTTTGCTAGCGCCGCATGGGTTTGAGTTTGTGTGAATTATCAACCCTGACACGGAGGTTGTGGATTGGAACCCCATTTCACAGGACAATGCTCGCTGCTCTGATAGAAGCTCTTGCTAGTGACTTTTGTAGAAAAGGAGAAAGCTAATGTATCGATGTTAGGCATGGAGGGAAACCGCCCCATGAACTTATTTTGGAGATGTTGAGAATATTATGAAAGGTGGTTTGTGGAAATTTCATTATGTCATTTAGAGTAGGGTCTGAAACAAATATGAATGGGTGCCAAAGGCCCGAAGGTGATGTCATTTGAGCAACCCTATTGGGTTCTTCTCTCTTTTCTGAAATGCCAAAATTGATATTGACGGTTACTTCTGCAAGCTTGTTGAGGTTCCTTCCTCAGACGCCACATCCTTGAGTTGAGTATTAGGCTGGTATGGCGATTCTATTCAGTTTTAGCCTTTCGACTGCCAGGAAGGAAGGGAGCTAGTTTGTTCACTATCCTTCCCTTTTCTGCTCTGCTTCCAAAATCCGCTTCTGAATTCAAGCTGGGTCTAGAGTTAAATTGAGGTTAAGAAGTTGACTTGAGCTCCCCCCCCTCTTTTTTTTGGGGGGGGGGTTCAATGGGGGGAGTCAGGTGAACATTTTACTCCAGAAAGTTGTAGTAGTTGATATTAAATCAAAGCTTGCACTGACCACAATTTCAATAGAATTAGCACCTACAATTTGCTCAGAATACGTGACCTTTTATGGTCTCTCATAACAAATCTCTTCGACCTTTGCTTAATCTCCTCTGGTTGCTAGTTTTTAGTGAATGCTGTATTTCAAAGCGTGGAGATTATTCTTTGAAAATAGTTTTGGGGGACAAAGGAAAAATTATGTATTGTGGTTTGTGTTTTGTTATTTGTGTATTTTGGTTGGTGCCTTTCAAGAGTTTTAATCAAGCATTTCCACGTTCCAGAAATATTTCTGGAATGCAGTAGTTTTCTTCATCTTCTTGTGTGTTTCATTTGCAATGTTTCCACGGGTTTTTCTATGTGATGTTCAGGGTGATTGGCAAACATTCATTATTAATATTACTGCTCTATTCTGCTCTTTTTGGCAGCTAGTTGTTCAAAGCTTTGGAATTCGATTGTTATTTATTGGAGATCTTTGTCAGCCTCAACAGAAAGGGTTGCTTCTTTTCTGTATGATGTGGATTCATATCTTTTCACAATTTTGCTTGGCTTATTTATGTATCTCCCCCCCTCTTTTTCAATCTCATGCTTCTCATTGATAGTGTTCAAAACACTGTCTTGGTTGTTCTGAGTAAATATTTACCATCAGGTTATTGTGATCTGTTTTGCATTTAACATTGAAATTTTTTTTTTTTTTTTTGGGGGGGGGGGGCGTTGAGGGGATGGTCATCTATGTGCTTATTTTTGTTGAATATGTTGACACATTCTGTATACTGGGCAAGCTATCTGGTTTCGCTTTCTGCATGATTCACATAAGACCATACCTATCCAGAAGCCTATTAGGCTAACCTAATGTAAGTGTATAATTAAGTAGTGAACCATGTCTGAGAATTGCGATTTCAGTCTAGTATGGCTATCTAAGATACTGTAAATTATGCATTGGAAATATTTCGAAAGGGAGGTTATGTGTTATGACTTTGGTTCTATATGCAAAAAGTTGGATCATGAGAGAAACATTCGTGGTATTGGGAATTTTTTGTGTTGTCTTTCCTTGTCCAAGGTAATGAGGTATCATTTGTGGCTGATATGTTTTTTTATGAGATTCTGAAGTTTTTTAATGAAGGACATTACAAAGATTTTTCTAGCTCTAGTATTTGGGAGGTCTAATTGGCCGATATTTTATGTTGTTTTTGCCCCATGTTTACTCCACAGTTATTTTAGTGTACCCTTGAAGCAGAGAATGACCAGGTTCTATCTTGATGCTTCAGCTTGTCTTCTTCTCATGCTGATGTCCCAACTCTGGTTCCAATGGAACAAATCGATTCTCTTGAGCCTAATCAGATGATAAAACGAGTCCTTCATGTCAGATTTAACCATCACTTGCTGCCTTTGAAGTTGTCATTGTGGTGCAATGGCAAGAAGCATGCTGTTAAGTTGCGACCTGATATTGGCTATTTTGTAAAGCCTCTACAAATGGATGTTGCAGCTTTCAGAAATAAGGAATCTCAGCTTCGAGGGATGTTTGAGTATGAGAGGAGGTATGGCTCTTAGCTGTTATTTACTCCTTTGTCTACCCCCTCTAAACTATAATGCTTCCTTCTTGTCACGTTTGCTTCATATATAGCATACAGATTCCTTTGTTTCTCTGGTATAATTTATGTGCTTCACATCACAACCATTGTGTTTTGAAGAATACGGAATCCTATCAAAGGAAAACCATAGAAAGGAAGGGAGAATTATTACCCGGTGTTATCCAGCTTTGATGCATCTCTTTTTTATTTTATTTTATTTTTTAATATACTAAATGATGTTTTCTGTGTTCAAACCTGCATATATGCAGTTTGGTACCAGTATGTATTTTGATAAATTGAAATGAATTGAGCTTTTGAAAGCCATAAAAAATTGATCGAGAAATAACACTTGAGAACCATTAAAATGACAAGTTTGTTTGTGTAAATTGTGTAGCACATCTGGAGTTGTCCCTCACAACTTAGGGCTGATGTCATTTCTTTCTTTAGCAAGCACACCGATTTAAAGTAAACAGGTGGAAACTAGTGGAATTTCATGATAGATCGAATTTCAATATGGGAGATGCTGTTTGTTCTACAATCATATCTGGGAATCAATAGTATATGTAATGTTAGGGTGAACAAGCACTGTCTTTTGCAGCTGGTAAGGAATTACTGAATTTATTGTTGTTTATTATTGTGATCTTACTATTCTGTCCAATGCAATGTGTCAGGTGTACCTTTGCTGGACATATTCTGGAGCTAAACAAGGACAAAAGTGACAATGCGTTGGCAAAAGATGCATATCTTGTAATCTGTGAGAGCTTAGCGTTAAAGATGCTTAATAATGCAAATCTTTTTCTTGTATCTGTGGATTTGCCACTGGCATCGAAGCTTGACGATGCATCAGGCTTGAGCTTACGATTCAGTGGTGAGATGTTAAGCGGTTCTGTTCCTTGCTTGATTACCCTAACTGCTGAAGGTAATTGCCTGGAACCACTGGATGTGGCTGTCAAAGTCAACTGTGAAGAAACTGTTTTTGGGCTGAACTTGTTAAATAGGGTTGTAAATTTCTTAGCTGAATCCTCAGCTGGTCGCTGATGACAAAGAACTGAAGTCATGTGATCCTGATGTAACAATTCTTGTCAAGGTTTGATCATTATAAAGAGTGGATGAAACTCTTTCTTGTGTGCTGCTTAATAAAACTCTCTCTCATATGCCTGAAACAATCTGCTGCTTCTTTTCTTTTATATGTGCGCGTGTGCGTGCACTTTACCATCCATTTTTGTGGGCTGTTACAGTTAGGTAGGGGGGGTGAAGTTCTATGTGTGCTTTTATAGTATAGCTGGTAATTTGTGAACCTTTTTGAGAAGAAAAAAGCATGGAAAGTGACTCCTTTTAATTATTCTTTTCAAATATAAGGTAACATTGGCAACGTACTTTCTGTGTAAGAGTAAAAAGGGGCAATGTAAAGATCCCAGCGAACACAGGGGTTTGCAGAGGAGTGTCAAGTGTCAACTTCGTCAACCTGAGATACACTCTTCATGAAGGTTGTTTCTGCAATAAAACGCATGCCGTCCATGTCACACTAGGTCAACTTTATCATTACTTTGGATTTGCTGTCTGGCTATTTACAGATGTTTGAGAAAATGGAAAGAGAAGGTTTGCTTCATCTGGCTTTAATCTTTGTAATGAATTGACCTAATTATGTATATGAAGTTCAAAACTGTTACAGCACCTAGGCATAGGTAGGGATCTGAACTTCTGTTTGCGGAGCATCCTAATCTGATATTTTGCTCTAGATGCTTATTGGCCAGGGAGCGTGATTGACATTAACATCTTCATCAGAACCCTTTTCCAAAGTTTATTCGTCAGCATAGGATTCTATTTTCCTATTTTCTTTTGCTTGGAGTGTAAAGACAGGTTTTGCACATATAGAAAATGGGTTGCTATATGTGTGTTCTGAGTCTCTGTGGTGCCCCATATCTTAGGGTGAGGTCCCCTGCGTCTTTTGTTTCTTATGTATAGCGAGTGTAAAGATAGGTTTTGCACATATAGAAAATGAGTTACTAGATGTGTGTTCTGAGTCTCTGTGGTGCTCCATATCTTAGGGTGATGTGGATTGTATCTTATGAGGGTGCTAGCAATGGATTTGTTCAGATCAAGTACGGCTAAACTAGTGGAACTTGTGGATTATAGCTAGTGCTCTAATGGAATAGTTTAGCTCATAAGGTACAGAAAATATTTGTACAAGTGTAGAAGATTTGTAGATGGGAATTGCTAAGCAATTCATGGCAAATAATATGACCAATATTCAGCTCAGTAAATTTGACTTCAGACGTTGATTTGCTTTATTGTTAGAGTAGTCATTGCTTCAAACAGCTCTGTTAGCAGCTTCCTTCTGCTCACCGTTGCTGTAACGAGGTAGTAAATACCGGAAGTCATGCACGTAAGGCATGGTCTCTACCATCTTTCCTACTGGAATTTTGTTTTCTTCGTTTAGGCATTCCATTGTTGCTCTCTTTAATGCTGCATTTGGTGGCAATTGGCTATATATCCACTCTACTAGTGACTTCATGTCATCTGCAAAATCTTGCATATTCCAATGAAGGAGCTTGGGCACTTGGATCTTTTTCTTGCTTGTTACTCCCACAGAGGCCTCCAAGTACTCCACTTTTGCTCTGCCTAGTTCGTTTATCACATTGTCTGGGGTGTAAATGCGCAGCTGGAAATGGGAATAGCTCATGTTTAGCCTGAAGCTTTACATTTCCACTGGATGAATAGAAAATTGTTGCAAATCAAGCAGTTACGAAAGTTTACTCACTGCTGGCGAAGACCAATTGCCTCGGCAGAGTGCAAAGGTTATGTTTGGTTCTGGGTAGTGCAGTCCATAGACATGACGTAGTAATGTTTCCTTCTCATCCTTGAGCTCCTAGAAAATGCAGTTGGTTAGGTAGCCGAACGTGTAGAACTAGTAGTATGTCAATATTATGAATAGTTGGACCCCCCCTCCTTTTTCTGTCTCGTTTACTAGGTGCACATCCTTTGAACATAAATGATGGCTTACGTAATTCCTGAATCAGCTTTGACATGCCTACATGCAATACAATTTCAAGGTTGGGTCTTGTGGAAAAAGCTGCAGACCCTGACATATTCTCTCTGTCCCTCTCTCTCTCTCTCTCTCACACACACACACACGCACACACACATCTTTAAAGTTTGAGCTTTTGGACACACTTTAATTGTCAATACTGCTCTTACTATTGAGAGGTGCATTGGGGAACAAATTGCCCAAGCAGAGGTCAAACTTCTTAGTGCTTTTATGTATATGTTTGTAGTCTCTCTCTCTCTCTCTCTCTCTCTCTCTCTCTCTCTTTCTGAGGGTTTTTTTTGGGGGGGAGGGGGTGATTTGTGTTGAGAAGGGTGAAGGAGAGGATTGGTATTTTGGATTGCATGCAAAGATATTTCAGACCCTATTGACCAGGGTCTTTAAGTTTTTGGAGGACAATATTACTTACATATTCTGAGTCGCTTGAATACCGAAGAATGTAGTGCTCTATTGCCAGAGCATTCAGCACCATTCCCCCAATGTTTATAGCAGCCTGATTCAAAAGGCATGAATTTGGTCAATACCTCAATCTGTTTTAACTTTTTGAAGAGTTGCATATCTTTTCATCTGTGTGATCCTTGTTACTGATCCATTTTTCTGAAGCCTTCAGTCACACACCTTGTTCAGAAGAGTCAACATCTGTTCCTGTGTGGCCGGCAGTCCATGTTGTAGGTAAGCCTGGGTCCCAGACAAGAAGAGTGGCACATCAGATTATAAACTTCTGTAAGTGATTTATGTTTGAAGGTGTAAGATGTCTTACAGTACATGCATTATGCCCGCATTATAGATGTTAATCCAGAAAGATAACTTCTGCTTGTAGCTCAAGTGTATCAAGTCCACGTAACATAGCTTCTCCATAAGGACCCTGAAAGAAAGTATTTACTATTTATATTTTGTCCTGATAGGTCATCATCTACTATCTGAGGGAGGAAGTGTGTACCTTAGTTTTCTGGTGACGAGATTGGAATCTGAAAAATGAGATGCCCTCAGTGAATGTCTTGTTATTTGGATAAATTTCTTGTATGGGCCAATATCAGTTAGCATGCCATCTGAATCTGATATAATGCCATATGGATCGATATGTGGTACTTTGTCGGTGTTGAAAGAGGATCTTGCCTTGCAGTTGAATGCAGTCTTTGGTGTAAAGCCTCTGGGGTTGATACAGCTTAGAGTATTCTTGGTTACAGTGTTAATAGTTGTCTCTTCTGTTTCTGATATCTGATTCATCTTTAGAAATATGCTTATTAAGCACTTGAGGAGCTCTTCTGAGAGTCTGTTGGGTTCCTCACTGTCAACTTGGGCATCCATGGTTTTCTTCCTATTTCTGAGAATCATCAAGGATTCACTGGAATTCTCTTGTGTTTGCTTCAGCCAGTAACTAACTGCATGAGAGAATGCAAATGAGTGCTGACTGAGGTACCTCCTTGGAAAACTTCCTCGTGGTAAAATAAGAAAAGTAAAGGCCGAAGCATGGTGCCTTAAGCCAATGTTGACATCATCCCATACATCTGGTCTGGAGATGAAAAGGTCTTGACTAAATGCTGGATGATGTTTAGTGGATATCGGCTAACTCATCTGGTAATGTCATTTTGGGTTTTACTTGATACCTTGGTTCAAATGTGAACTGCTTTGGCCTTTATGCCTTTCATACCCCCCAGGGGGCATGGGGGGTCGAGTTTGGAGACTATGAGGATGGACTTCTTACCATTGGACTTTGAAGAAGAGCAGCTTTGCTTTCCTGAGGCAGAGCTCAGAGATAACCTTCCCTCTTCTAGTTGTTTCCTCCTGTTCTGACTCGGTGTTGCTGAAAGCCATTCTTGAGTATATGGCTCTGCTTGATGTTCCTGTCTGCAGGGTAACTGCACCTGCTGGTCGTTTTGAGGCTGCTGCATTTCCCATTGGCTGTTGAGCTGCCTCTCTCTGTAGAGGTTCATTTTCAGCTTCAAAGTCCTCTTTTCAAGCCAATTGATTTCCTTTTCAACAGTTGCCAGTTCTGCTAGAAGTGCTTGCACCTGCATCATGATCACTTGCTCGAGTAAATTGTAGCTTAACTCAAACCATGTGTTTAAACTGTAAATTGTACAATGAAACAGTTCACAATGCTGGAGAAGCTAGTCGAAGTTTCAGCAATGCCAAAATCAATAACTTGGTCTAAAAGCATGAACCAACCAGAGCCAAAACCGAGTTGACTCTAGGTTTCTGCCCATTTTATGTGTGGTAGGCCAGATATGTTGCAGCTTTACCCTACAATTGAAGCATAGGAAGGTTGCTTCCGTCAGACCCCAAATTTGAAAGGTAATAATTGCGTACTACACTGCAGGAAATAGTACCAAGACAGTTCAGCAAGCCTCTTGTTCGATATAATTAGAATTGCCTAGTATAGTGGTATTAACCTTTTTTGGCTGCCTGAAAAGCATACGTAGATCATGAAGGCATTATAGTGAAGAGATTAGAATTGGCCTATTACCTTAGGGGGAACAGATGAGGAAAGGCAAGGACAAGAAAGAAGAGGTCCTCTCAGCACACTCCGCAGGATGATGTTCAATTTCAGCTCATCATGTAGCCTCTCTTGCAGCTCCTCAACCTGTCGAACACGAAACAAAACCATTAAAGCTTGTCCTCTTGCACCTGTTTTGAAAGTGTAGATTAACCCGTATTTGAGTCTGTGAATGATCACGTGGATAAGAAGAAATATCTACCTCCTCCTCGAGGGTGATCCTTCTCCGTCGGGTTTCACTTGTTGGCTGCAATAGGAATTCTTCGAATTTCATCATTCATGCGAGGAATGTCACAAGTACCGGTTGTCAGATATCTGAAGCCGTTGACACAGTTTTATAGAGGCTGAATGGTCGAGACTTGAGAGAAGAGAATGAATGCCTGGTTGGTGTAGGTGCGGTGGAGAGGTTAGTGAGGTGAGAGTGGGTGAAGCATGAGTTGGTCAAATTTGGGTTCAAAGATAAACTGAGAGAGTTCATCACATGAAGTCGTCTGTCTTCATTTATTTTAAAACTGAGGTGATGGACGTGAAGTGCATGATATCTCTGTTTTTTTATTCATGAAAAAGACTTATATTCCATGAATGAGAATCCCTTGAAACAAGAGACATAGGTGATGAATGTTGAAGTGGAAGACAAATGTGGTTAACGTAAACTGCATCACTCACGAAATGGATAAGAAAAAGTGGGTGTAAAGGTCTCTTAAAGCCTGAATTTTTTTTTTAAAATTATTTTTTTACTTCATGAAAGCCAAAAACAAGATGAATATGAAACTCGGAGCACCAAAAAGGCTGTATTTAAAAAGTTGGTATTGTTCAATACTTAAATTTGAGTTTAATCGAAGTTGGAACAAATTAGATGATATTTATAGTTTAAACATTTGTTTTTAAGTTCTTTTGATCAATTTTCTGAGAGCTAAAGAATTAACTCTGTCTAGGATATACTAAAATGTCCCACAAAACAATCTACTTCATTTTTATTGAATAGTATACAATCAAAGGAATTTTCATGTTCGGTTGTAAGGAAGTGCGCTCTTTGTGATGTTGGGGCAATGCTGCAATGCCATTACATTTCACTCTCCAATTTTACAGTAGTGGAAATTTATTTTTGTTCTAATTTGGTCTGTTTCATGTTGAATTAATTGAACTCCTCATGTAAATTTAGAGCAGAATTATGTTAGAAACCTTCTACGAAACAAGGGGAATCTATTTATGTTTGTGACTCAATCTGATTTGTAATTGAAAACTTGATCAACATTATACGGACGGCACAAGATCGGATATCTGCTAGTTCACAAATAACCATTCCTAACTGAATTTATGTTTATGAACAAATGTTGTTAAAAGAAAAAGAAAAAGAGAAATGAGTATGATTAAAGTTGGTATGAAATGCAGCTAAATACTTACTGGTAATTGTTAATTTTCAGTTACGTTATTCATTAGACTTCCAAAAAGTTGTCTAATTAATGACTACTGAATCCACAACTGAGTAATTAGGAAGCAATACACACAAACCAACATGAGTTGGTAGATTGCATGACTACCATCACTATGTGTATAACCAACTCAATTAATTTGAGGCTACTGTCAAGTTGTTGAGGGATTTGGGGTAGTAGGTCTTGGCCATTGTGCTTCGTTTGGTGTGCTTACTCCTCTCATCCTTTTTCTGTTCTGTTTCTTGGGGATGCAATCGACCATATAGCCACATCGATTGTCGTAATCCCCCTCCCCCCCCCCCCCCCCAAAAAAAAAAGAAACTCAGGGTGAAGGGAAACACAAGTGATCATGCAAGTGGCACTTGAGCCAAATCTCAGCAATAACCCTTAAAAAAATACTTGTTCGTCACCATCATGCCAAGAATAGTTCAAGATGAACGGGAGAGACTTGTTAAGGGAGGTCATATGATGAGTGGCACAGGCGTTCAAACCGAGGGCTAGGTTCATTCTCTTCATGCCGACAAAAGTTGAATATCAACGTGAAGCGATTCTTTAAATAATAAAGCACACTTATTGACAATAAAGCATACTTATTGAGGCGGACAATGACTTGAGTTCTCGCTAAACGAAGATAGCCAATCCATTTAAACAGTCTCATAAGTACCGAGTTAAATAACGAATAGGGCACTCGAAACCTTGAATGCATGCCCCATGACTCTTTTAACTTCCCATTTCAAAAACCCCACGCGCCAACCAACCAACCAACCAACCAACCAACCAAAAAAAATTAAAAAAAAGAAAATAGAAGCCCCTAAATACAAAAGTTGATCTTCAAGAAGCTAATACCAACATACCAAAACACTTTGCATTCTTAGTATGCAAAATTTCACATCCATCTGCTATTAGTTACATTTTTTCATGCGGATCTAAAACTTGAGCTGCCAAAAGTTACATTCTTAGTTTGCAAAATGTCACATCCTTCAATCTGCTATTATCCTCACTAAAGAAAACCAATTTCCAAAGAAGAAAGGACTCATTATTGGCCCTACCAGGCTACCACAGGTGCCCAATAGGGTACCCCGTAGGCACCCTACCCAACCCATAAGAAAATTCTGAAGACATGCCCTAACACATACTAATGTAAAAGCTTTAGTAAAGGCAAACCAACCCCTAAAGCTACCCGACGCTGCCAAGTATAAAGGGCTCACACAACCAAGCACTTCGCCATGAAGGCCAGCCCCTTAACCTTGAACTATCCCTCTCAATTCCCACGGTGATGATTTCAAAATAACCACGGATAAAATAGGAACATAAACAGACATCACAAGAACGAGCAGTCGATTCATCACTTAACAGCAGGACGAAATCCACATAATTCAGGTTCTGGTTATCACAGATGCTCAAGCTAAAAGGACAAGCATATTATATAATCATTCTGCAGATCTTCAAACCAAAGCTGATCTAATCTAAGTAGGCTACCCATTTCATCATCATGCCACTGCTCATCATCTACTTCATGCGGGAGACACATCAGCAGATCGAGATCGAGATCCAGATGGTGATCTTGACAATCGCCTTGGAAAATCTCTCGGATCTCGTGCTTCCTCAGCTGCACGATTAGTTCTCCTGCAAAAGCCAATGTAGAAAAAAATGTGAGCATTCTGAAGTCCCTGTTGCTCAAAGGCTAGACAGCCGGCAAAACAATCAATTGTCATACCCATTTGCAGTTTCATTCCGATCATCGTATCTCGGAGAATATGATCTATGGGCATCTCCATCACCACGTGGAGAATCCCTGGGTGATCTGGGTCGATCAACAGGCCTTCGACCAGGAGAGACCGAGTAGTCACGGCGTCTTCGAGGAGAGGCAGAGTATGACCTGATTAAGCAAGAAATTAACTTGTCAAGGCACCTTTCTTGCTCAATGATATTTCATACAGTGTTGCAGAATGAAACTAACCCGGAGCGACGACCACCTCTAGAACCGCCATGATAACGAGGTGAACGAGAGCGTGAAACTGAACGTGAATGAGAATGTCCTGACAAAAGACATAAAAAGAGTGGGGCCTCAACTAAAAAAGTGAAAGACAAAATAAGGGAAGTGCAACAACCCAGATGTTAACACATCAAGACAACCGGCTAAAGTCGGCTACACAAACTAACACAGGTTGACTGCATTGTCATTTTAGATATGATAAGCGATTGCATGTCAAGATATCATTCGTCAGTCTTGTGACTCATTTGCTTTCATTTGCTAAACAGTGGGCAATGACCTTCTACATCATAAATAATACACTAAAGTGGTTAACCAAAATGTCCTGAACTAGCAAATATATAAGCAACGCAAAAACCCACCCACCAAACCAAAACTATGGATCCAGCCGCAGTGGGTGAGACATGCACAAGGCTGCACCTGGCATGAGTTTCCATCATGACAGAGACAGCATGTCTGTACACAGTACACACATTCTTAAAATATTAAGCAGCAAAAGGGGAAAAACAACTTTCTTTTTTAGTATGAGCAATCGAACAGCCATTTCATTTACAATAAATGGCAGTTTTTGGGGACTTCAAAGTGCTGACTCTAATCTTGAACTTAAGGACAAGGCCTCACTCAGGTCAGGAGACAGCCCCTACGAGCACACTACACACTGCTCCAACAGGCTTCCCATACAGTGAGGAGCACTGACTGGCAAACGATGCCTCTCTAATAAGGAGGTAAAGAGGGCATGCATCATTGACCATAAATTATATAGAGTCTAGCATCACAGCATGAGGGTAATTAAGACGCAGATGGAGGATGCAAAATGAAACTTAAAGTGTTTCACACCACCTTCCCACAGACATACTGGATGTCCGAGGTTCTATGTGAAGAAAACGGTTAATTATGCCTAAATAGAACCCAAATGCCAACAGAATCACTTACTATATCTAAAATTGACTGACTTCATACAGTTTTGCCAAGGGTCTTAACTTCACAGGTATAATTCTTTTCCATTTTTTACAAACTCTGCCGGACCTTTCATCTTCTCCCTAATCAATTACTAAGAAATTAGAATAATGACAAATGCATAAAGCTAAAAAAAATTAATAAATAAAAATTATTTAACTAATCAAAAAAATCTGAACAATGAAAACAACATCTTACGTTAAGTGTTTATAATTTTGAATGTTGACATATTGTGTAGCTCAGCCCTTGCAATAGTTCTAGTCACTTACCATAATTAGGTGATCGCTGTTCTCCATATCTCGGGCCACTTCTGAAGTATACACAACAAACAAGACAAATAACAAATCATGAGAATCATAAAAGATGCCTGAACCCCCCCCCCCTTTCTAACACACAGGCACAGAAAGAGGAGAGCATGGGGGTGAGATGTCACTACCTCTGCCTGGTCTTCCGGCGCATATCTTCTGGCCTTTTTCTTGACTCACGAGCAACAACCACGCTTATCTCTCGACCAGCAAAAATCTTGCCATTCATGTGATATTGAGCCTCTGAGGCTTCATAAGGGTCCACAAACTGCACAAAAGCAAAGCCACGAGGCTCCCTACATGGACGCCCAAATGCAGTTGAATAAATAACTGAGCCCAATTCATGAAGATAGAAGATGTATAAACAATCGGTGAGTGATGCAGTGCCATAATGTCATTACATATACCTCTTTCTTGATATACCATAGCACCTCCTTAAAAGATAGCCCAAACCAGTCTTGGTCTTACACACAGTGCAATATAGAGTCCATAACCTAGCAATTGCCTTTCCATTTGCACACAAAGTGCGGATAGCAACTTGGAAAAGACGTGATTTGAAATTGAGTGCGAATGTCAACTTGAAAATATGTGACTTGAAATTCTTCAAATGCATGAATATATATGACCACTTCAACTCAACCCTCGATGAAATTAAATTTCTTGTCATCTTGTCTTCATTTGATCAAGTATCAATCATCTTCTCCATCAAGCTTCTATCACTCTAATTACACTCTCTTCATACAGGAGGATTCTTCTCTATAACATCAGTCCTAAAGCCCTGGGAGGCAATATGTTAAGCAATGACATGCAGTAGATCTTCATCAAAAGTGGGGCTTGGGCTTGTTTAACTTCAAACCAATATACCCCCTGACAAACCAGTTCAAAAAACATCTTACTGAGAATAAAAAACATAAGCCTAATATATCCCGTACATTTCTACTGAAACCACCTGAAGTAGTCTCATAAACATCTACCTACGAAACAAAAATTGACCTTGACAGAATTCATACCGCAATTCCTTCATGCTCAGTTATCACATGAGTTAGACACAAAGTCAAAGATATGAAATACAAAGTGCAGCACTGCCAACAACATAGCATCAGCCATGGTGCAGATGTCATGCTCCTCATATTAAAGAGAGGTGACAATACAATCAAAAGGGCCAAGCAAGGATGTAATATGAGCAACAAACGTATCCATCAAGCCCATTAAGGGATCAACTACCATAAGAACATTAAAGGTCATATGGTAGTTAATCGATGAACAATTAGGAAGCCAAGTTTGGTTTTGGAATGTCAGAGTCATTTGGAGGAAATACTGCAGGTTAACAATTGATAGATTTTGAAAGTGCTGTGATTTAAGAACAAGGCACTCTGAAAATTCGACCTTAATAGCTTAAAAACAAGGCACTTCACCTCCATACGTATGAATGCAGATTTAACCTAACTTACGAGCTAGCAATACCAACTCTTCATGTATCCATGTCAAATGTGTACTCAGACATGGATACAGTCATAAAGACACGACCCTTCATTTTGAACGAAAACTGTACAAAATTACTCAGAAAATGGCTTGAGTCCAACACAACACCCATGTCGGACACTCGACACTTCAACATGGGAATGGCCGAGTTTGAGTAACATAGAATCCAGACACACAAAATCAGAAGCACAGCAAGTCAAACAAAGTAATAAAACCTCACCCTGTGTAGTAGTCCTTTGGGATGTAGACATCACGGACAAGCCCAAATCTTTCAAATGGAACTCGAAGTTCCTCAGGCCTAAATATAAGAAAGATATTGTCAATCATAAACTCTAGTACAACAAAGGACACTTGTGCCATTCATGCAAGGCCAACGACAACGCAATAAGAATGCTAAAGTAAACAAGCAAACATAGATTTAAGTAGTTACCTGCAGTCCAAAGGAATGTTACGGACCAGCAAGCTTCCATGATTCTGCTCCTTGCGTCTCCCATAGCCACCATATCCTCTCCTTGGAGGGCTATAACCTCGTCTTGGAGGGCTGTAACCACCTCTTGGAGGGCTTCTTCCTCTACCACCATACCCTCTCCGTGGAGGGCTGTAGTACCCAGGACTGTACCTTCTCATGATGTGGCCTAAAGTATGCATATAACAGTTACAACAACAACAACAACTGCTGCTGCTGCTGCTACTAGTAGTGTAGGATTTGACTTGCTCTCGAATCCAGGCATATGCATATACATATAACACTTAATTTCAAACATTATTCAGCTGACATATAACAAACATAATCCATCCAAGAAAAGCATTCCAGTAAGAGGCATCATATGTATATGAAATACAGAACTAAAGTCAACAGCGTGAACACTAGAATAGTTTAAAGCAGTAATTTTCATCGTTATCTTCTGAGCTGGAGTATCACCAAATTGACCATAACCAGTATTAGAAAAGGTCAAAAACAATATCCCTTCAGAACAAACTTTACAAATAGCTCATCCACCACAACACCCAGCTAACACGAATGTTACACGATGGACATCCACCTTTCAATGGAAAAGTCTACACAGAGTAAAAGTGAATATTTCGAGGGGCAGGAGGGGGAACGACCCCCCCCCCCCCAAAAAAAAAAAGCAAAAAAAGCGTCCAATTTACATTCATACCCACAATCGTTGGCCACTTTGCCAAAGGCAAAGAAAAGGGGGAAATTTATCACCGATCACAACCATTGAGTAACAATTAACAACAGATACTTGTACGGGTAATACAACTAAACATTGCAAAAAGTTTGGGAAAGAATAAAGATGGCGAAAACTAGGGTTTCACTCTGAAATTAGGGTTTAATTTTTCAGACAAGAACGAGACTAAAAAAACAAGAAACTTGCATTAAATTTGACGTCAAACCAAACAATACTGATAGAGATCTTGCACATACCAGAAGTTTGCTTCGACGCTGAAAATCTGAAACTTTCGCCCCGCGTGTAGAGAGAGAGAGAGAGGGGGGGTGAATCCGAACGAACTCTGAAAGACAGATTTCGAAGACCGGTCCAGACGAGGCCCAGTCCGAGAATAAATAGGGGGATTTTGGAATTTGACCGGTCTGGACCGGGGTCTCTTTCCGTTTCTTTTTCTCTACGCCCCACAATTCAAATGTTTATTAGAAGTGGTTTTTGTTTATTTTGAGAGCGATTACATTTGCTTCTCCAAGCATTTGCCGTTCAAATGTTTTCTTGACTATTAACCAACAATTCAAATCTATAGGCAAATTAGTACATAACACTTGTTGCATTATTAAAGTAACGTGTTATTTTAAAATAAAAACTATTGAGTTTAAATCCTAACAGTTATTGATCTCTTTATTAATGTTTATTTAGAATATTGATTAATATTAGCTAATCTTGCTTATCTCCTCTTTTCTTAAAAAAGGATTAAAAAAAGGAAAATCTTGCCTCTGTAGCAATTTTTTAAATAATAAAAATGATTTTGCATTCTTGCCATATGAACTGTATTGCTAAGGGTCAACAAGTAATTGGAAATACTTAAGGATTATTTTGAGGAGAAGTTATTCATGTATTATAAGACAACTTTCACAAAATATACTATTAAGTCAATTTCGCAAAACATCACTTTACAGGATAACAATCCTTACATGCAATGCTTTGGCACGACAACAATTAGTTTGGAGTGTGTGCACGTTGGTTGTCCCTCTTTGAATAGCATGTACGTGCTTTAACTTATTGTTAAGATCAATGAGACAATATTTATTTAGTACAATAAACTGTGCACTCAAGAGGTCCTCATATAGGGAGATTTAGCACATGTTCTTTTGGGCAGGTTGTGGGAGAAGGTTGGAAAGAGTTGAAAAAAGATGAAAGAAGATGGAGCTAGAAGGAACTAGAATGGGATGATAATTGTAAAATATCCAGCCAAAAGATTTGGCACTTTGTAGATTGTCAATGGACTAGAGACACATACTAAGTTTAACTTAAACCTGTACAACGACCAAACTTAGAGAACTTATTGACTTCTCCATAAATTCCCTAAACAAGAGAAATTTGTGTCATAGAATTTGAACACAAGTGACTGAAGTTGTAATTTTTTTAAATAAATGCCTTGATAACTATTGTGTCACTCTTACTAACCATGGTGTCAGAGATTCTTCAGCGTCTATTTGGATGGATAGTAGAGAGAATAAGAGAGAGTGAAGAAGAGTAAGTACTCCTTGCCCTTATTTGGGAGTAACAAGGGAAGAGTAAGGACGAATAAGGAGGAGTAACTCTCCCATACTCTCCATTTCCCCCATTTGGAGTGTGAGCAGGAGTAAGTTAAGTTGTTTTGTTTATTTGATCCTATAAATCTAACAGTAATATATTTTAACATATTTTATAAAGGCATATGTATCAATTTATTTATTTACTCTTCTATTCTTTCAACTAAGATTAAGTCTTTACTCCTCTTAAACTCCTAAACAAGCGTAAACAACTTACTTTTATTTACGCTCCTTAATTCCCATTCCTCCTTACTCTTATTTACTCTTACTCTTCTAAATTACTCCCATCCCAAACAGACCCTTAAATTAATAAGGTGACATAATCAATTCCCTTTTTATGATTTCAGAGGTGAAGGGGGTGTAGGCCCTGTTCGGCAAAATTAGCGGTTCAAGTAGCGGATAGCGGTTTAAGTAGCGTTTCTAATTTAGTTGTTAGCGGATAGCTGTTTAGATGAGCAGTTGAAATAAATGTGTTCGGTAAATTTAGCTGTTGGGTTAGCTGATTAATGTAAATTGACATAAAAGGATATAGATAATTTCCAAATATAAAATTTCATAAGGATATTTTTTGACAAAAAAATATGAAACGCGACTTTTAAATGCCAAACGTTAATACTATTAGCTTTTCAAAAACGCTGCTTAAAACGCTAAACGCTACTTGAAACGCTAGTCAAAACACTATGTTACCGAACACTAAAAATTACTTGATAAGTGTATTGACTTAGTCAAAACGCTAAACGCTACTCAAAACGCTGTTGTCGAACACGCCCTTAGTATTCTAGGTTCAAGTTGGAAGACAACAAGGCGATCAGCAAATTAGTTTAAATTCAACAGAATCCATCGATCACTTCATCTTTTACTGGAGGCAAATCCTGAAAATGGTTCGGCCGTTTCTTTTGCCATTGGTCAATATTGTCATGCTTCAGATCTCAAAAAAGAGAACTTACAAAATGATTTACATACATTTCTGCTTGATATCATACACTTCTACTTGTTCTTTCATAAAAACACGCTCTTGACTCTGCGCACTCGACAGCACTCATATCAGCTTTTTATGGCCACTAGAACCCAGCTGCTCCTCAGAAACATCAATTACAGTACCTATAGCGATTTGCTTTCAACTAGAGTTTCCATCCGGCCAAATCCAATTGTACGTCAACAAGCTTGCAATTGATCAGGCAGCAGCTTGTGCGAGTTACCTCAACATTCTTCTAGCAGCAGGTGGGATCGGAAAACTTACATATTGATCCATCAACAAGCTAGGGCAACATCTCGATCCTCCTGACTAATACTATCATCACCGAGCAAAGGCATTTTTTGGAATTCATTCCTCAGTTGCCCACAGGCTGCACTTGCATCCAGTCCCCTCGTTTGACGTATGCTTGTGGTTATCTTGCGGGACTCCAAGGTTGCAGCGAATGCCCGCATCTGCAGCAATAATCGGGATCTTTATATTTCTTATCAGCGTTGATGATAGGGATGACAAGGGATATTTATATTTCTACCTATTCCCCTTAAACAAGGTCTCCGGATCGGGTCTCTGTGAATTGAGAAAATCTGTAATGGAAAAGCTTTACCCCTTAATGGGTCAATGGTAGTTTGACTCAAGTAAAACAGAGGTTCAAAAACCAGCAAATCTATTTTCTTTAAAAAAAAGAAAAAGACACAAAAGGAGTAAAACTACAAGAAGAAAAAGCCAAACATACCGCCTTTCTGTAGGGACGTCGATACTCAGAGCCCTCTATTGGATTGAATGGTATCAGGTTAACATGATGACCTCGTCCCCATCGATGCAATAATTCTGCTAGTTCTATTGCATGCTCCACTGAGTCATTTACTCCAGCTGAAACCGACATAGGCTGATTACCATTCTATGCTTGCCCTACACTCTGATGAGTAAAGACACAATACAATGTCCAAAAAAGTTACCTAAAAGGGTATACTCAAAAGACACCCGCCGATTTGTTTCGAGAAAGTAGTCCCTGCAGTCTTTCATTAATGCTTCCAAGGGGTATGCTTTCGCACTCGGTACAATATTTTCTCTAAGTTTCTGACTTGGTGCATGCAAGCTGAAGCACAGGACATCGATCAGTGTCAATTTGACCATCACAGAAATGATCATGAGGAACCAACAAACATCGTTGTGGTTTCTCAGTTCATCCTATCGACCAAACCTGGTTCTGAGGCTAGAAAAAGCATGATAATCATGCACCCATGCAAATCCATGTGCCATGCTTAAGTGCATCAATAAAGATAAATGTCCCCTGAAATCCACAGGGAATGGACAATTGGATGAAATGCAGTCTTCATTCTAACTATAGTTATGGGCATCAAGTTTTAATGTTCAAAAGTCAAAATCAATATCACTATTCGTAAGAATAATTTTGCACTTCTTAGGTCGCCCGTGTTGTCGCCCATGTTCTATGAATTATATCCTATTGAAGCACAAAGGATCTCTGAAACCAATAAAGCTACAGCCCATATCATTCTTTGCACCACCCAAAAAAACAGCCCATATCATTCTTCACTGGTCCTGAGTTAACAAACTCCCTCCCTTCCTAACTTCCAAATGTTCAAGACCCCATAGGTGCATCAATACAAGGCTACAGCCTAATATATTAAAAAAGACCTCTGTTTCTGCTGACACTGTGCCCCTGCCCAATTCAGATATCTGATATATTGACGTTTGTCATTTTAATATCTCTATAAGATTCAGTTTAGAGCTATTATTGGAGATCAACCAACAAAGCTCTAATGAAGTTCTATGACTCACATGTATCACTTTCATATTTGACACCTCCAGATAGATGGCTGAGTACTCAGCTTCCCTATGGAAAGCCAAGGGTTCAAACCCCCCACCACCATTACGGTTTTTTCTACCCCCAGTGAATCATTTTAATGGTAGCCATTACAAGATTGATCTTTGACAGCCAGTTTTTCTAGCACCTTATACAAATGAACCCATACCTGATGGATTCATTTACCGTTCAGTTCCAAATATCTCATATAGAGCCATAGAGGGATCACAATAACTCATAGCTGCTGGAAGCAAGGGGTAGAGTAATAGTTCAGTGATGCAGCAGAGGAGATGCTCATCAATATGAACATAAAACATGCTAAACAGAAGCAAAGCAGATAGAAGATGTTACTTTGTCTGGGAAATCAGAAGCTAAAGAAGATACAGAAACTGAATGATTATTTGATGCACTCCTGGACGTGTGTTCATGCATGTAGCTTGAAATAAATTGTAGGTTAGCTTTTTTCTTTTCTTTTTCATTTTCACTTTTTGGGGAGGGGGGCCACCTGGAAAAGTTAAATGACGAATTCTGCTCTGGGATTTCATAACCCAAGCAGGGCAGATTACTTAGCAGACACAAATAAACCATAGCAACTACATGTGTAACGATAAAGAGCAGACAGTCAAATACATTAACATTGTACAGACGGGATGCCCCCAGAGATCATTGCAGAGTGTTAGAATGATATACCTAATCGCTAATGTGGATTGAAGTTTGTAGGTTGCCAGTTTCCTGATTGTATTTGGAACCCCTACTGTTGATATTGTGATCATCCGTTGTCCGATTTGTATATCCTGAGTATTTTTACATATCCATTTTCAATGAACTTGGAACTGGCATGCTGAAATAAGTAACCGCCTTGTAGAAAGAAAATGATGTGCATGATAGTCAATAGATACCTTGTTCAGACATCGATGTGCTTCAAGGACAGATTTCATGTTAAGCATTGGCTCGCCCATGCCCATGAAAACAACGTTTGTTACACGATGCTTGAAGAGATCTTCTATAGCCAAAACCTGAAATAAGCAACACATATTTTGAAGAAAAAATGTTGAGCGAATTATCACAATTAATTGATGAAGATCCACCCAGATGCCCCTTTTTTGGGCATACAGCCTTTCTACTTGTTAGGACAAGAATATATGCATTTGGACCTACCTAGACCCCAGTTTGGTAAGATCCATGTTGGTGAAGGGGTGTAGTTAAACTTTACAGTTCTTGCATTTGTGAGTAAAAGTAAAACGTATGGTTACATGAAGCAAAACATATACAATTACATGAAGAAATTTCACCTATGCGAGAAGCTCTAGCCTCTAGGCAGCCCTAAACTTGGAAAGCACATAGCTCATTTGTAAATTCACGCAAGCTGGTAGGATTCAATTACTGCTCGAAGTTTTTTTACCAGTAACCACCCTCCCCCCAGGCCCCAAACTAATATTGTTCACTCCATATGCTTATAGAGCGCTTATGTTTTACCTCTTTAAAAGAACACATTTTTTGTGACCAAACAGAGGGGAGAGAGAGAATTTTCATGGTTTCACCTATATTTTCAGGCTTAATATTCCCATTGCTTGTGTTAAGCTTCTAACCAACCTCATCTCAATCTATTTCAACTGACACCATTCACTATATCTGGATGCTTATCCAGGAAACCCAAAGCTCCTAAATGTAGAGAACACGATAGAAGTTCACCAGACCTGCTCAACTATTTCATGTCTCTGAAGATTTCTTGAGAAACCCCCTTTCCCAGTAGCACAAAACGAGCATCGCAAAGGGCAGCCAACCTAATCCAGTGACCATGGGAGCAGCAAAGAGTGAAAACCATTACTCAGACAAATAAAGATAGAGAATAAAAGAAGCATGGATGATAGATCTACATGATCCAATTCTAGAGTATATCATAGCATACTCCATAAGTAAGGACTATTTCTCAGTAACTAACCTGTGATGAAACACAAGCAGTAAGCCTTACAGAACCCTTCTCATCTTCTACTGGTATTCCGACTGTTTCAACCAGCCTATTGTCTTCAAGCTTTAGGAGCAACTGCAGGATAAAGGATGATGATAAGAAGATAAAGAAGCACAAAGAAAATAGCAACCATTCATCATCATAATCATTTTTTTTGGGGTCAAAAAGATACTCTGAAGTCGGAATCTCTCAACTGTTGATGAGATAAATATCAAAAGAATTAAACGATTACAGTCCTGTTGAACTCCTTCAAATTCTCAGACGAAGGAAGATACAGGGATGATTTATTGATCTACCCCTGATTTACCTCTTTCTCTCCAGCCCTATGTACAAATAAATTCTATTGTGAAGCCATATGCAATGAGCAAACGATAGCTACAGCACACCTATGACCCTTTTTCACAAGGCCTCAACTTATCAAATTTATCGCTACAAAGCCCTACTCAACAAGTCCAACAAATACCTCACGAGGCTCATATATTTGAACTCAAAAACGAAAAACCAACAGGCATTTTGTGGCAGAAATAGAGCTAATTTCGCAATTCTCAATTAAAAATAGGCAATTCCTTCATCAAAATATATTGCCACCCATCCATCAATGCATTTGAATTTCACAAACTTCCCCAGCACATAGACAATGATTTATACGCAATGAATACAAAGAACAATGCACAGCCCAGAAATTAATCATTTTGAGGAAATTTTCAAGCGGGGTTTTGCAAGGGTTTCATTATAACCTTAATTGTACCATCATCAGCAGTGACTGTACGATGTATTGGCGAACGGCCAACCTTCCATCCTGCTTCTTGGAGCTCATCCCTAAATGCCTGAGGCACTTTCATCCATAATTACAACCACTAATCAGTACTAAATCATAAAAATTTAAAAAATTAAAACCAAAATAAGAATTTTCATTTTAAAGAGACAAAATATGCAGCGGCTCACATTGAACAAATTCCTGAATTTCTTTGAATTTCCGCTTGTAAACAAGTTGATGAAGCTGCTGCCCCCTATACTTTTGCTATATTTTCACAAATTACAACAAAAAACAATACCAATTTGTCATATCACACCAGGTTAGCAAACCAAAAAAACCCGAAAAATCTAGTTTTCTGGTACTCTCTCACTTTCTCTCTCTTACCTGACCGAATTCGACGGCGAGCTGCTGAAGCTCCTGCTCCGACATGCCGAGAAGAACCCGTGAATCTGAATCTGATAAGCGCGGCGCCGGCGGTGCGGCGGAGACTTGCGGCGGCGGCGGCGTTGATGTTGTAGCGGCGGAAACTATTAAACGCGAGGGTACAGTGAAGGCGGCGCGTGAACGGACGGCGGCGCGTGAGAGAGGGATAGAGTACACATGGTGCAAATGCAATAACGCCATGGTTTGCTGAATGAAGTGAAGAAGCAGAGGCAGCAAAAACCCAAAACCTCGGTTATCAGCCAAAAAAAAAAAAAAAAAAAAAAAAAAAAACAATGAAATCTGCTAGATTTTTATTTTTTCTTTTTTATTTGATTCTTGTCGATTTCTCTTTTTTCTTTTTCTTTTTCTTTTTTTTTTCCGTTTTGTTCTTTATTTTTGCGTTAGTTTTTGATCATCGATTTCATTATAGTCGAACTCTTGTTGGTCCAATAAGAAGTGGAGCTCTTCCATCATAAATTTTCTCCATTCATAAAACTCGAACCTGAGATCTTTTTTTTTTTTTTTTTACACAGAAGAGGGTTCAAGGTCCAGGAACAGTATTATTAAGTTTTAATCATATGGGGCCAACTGACACCCATAGAATCTGCCTGTAGTACATCCATAAGCTCTATAGACGGAGTAAGTAATGAATAAAAACCAACATCCCTATCAATAGCTAGATTCACAAGTTTATCTGCCACCTGATTAGTAAATTTACCAATGTCATTACAATCTTGGAGTTGCTCTAGTATTAAGACCACCTCACCCATATTAGGCTTAAGCCTACGGTCAATTGATAGGCATTGGTTCACAAAAATCTGCACACTATTTTGGTTGAGCTATAAGAGTATGTGCCCTGGACTCTTGGGTCCATGATCGTAGAAGCCTTGTCTCTCCAAAGATATGGTCTTGCAATCAAGTGACTAGGTTTTCTTTCTTGGGTAACCGGTCTGGATCAAGTGCATACTTTTCTGTCACTATTTTAAGAGGGACAACTCTATAGCTATAAACATTGTTCTTGACACTTAAACGACCTGCATAACAAGGTGATGAACCCAAAATTAAGATATAATGTTACCACTAAACAATAAGAAAATAGGAGATAAGTAAGTCCATGACCCCCCCAAAAAAAAGGTTCAAGTAACTCCAAGATCACATAGTTCAAGTGGCACCAAGAACAAACACATTATTCAACAAACCCTTCAACAACTAGATCAAATGATGTTACCATCTACCAAAAAAAAAAAATAAAAAAAAAAAAAAAAAAAAAAAAAAACACCCACACTCACATGGTTCAAGTGAATCCAAAAGTATGCTCAACAACTCCATGTAAATTTTGAAGCAAAGAGAAGTGGAAAGGCTAACACAAATGCCTACTTTTTTCAACTTATCATGAGTAACTTATTAATGATTGGTGATGATGGGTGATGATGAGTCTTGATGAGTGTTGATCATGACTAAAATCTTTACTTGAATCCAATATAGAAATCTAGAATTTAGCTTGTATTGTAGATTTAAATTTGGAATTTTTTCAACAAAAAACAAACAAAAAAGAAGAATGCCAAGTTGAGCTTCGAGCTAAGCATTGTGCATTTAGGCTCGAGTACGAGTCTAAACTTCATAGGCTCGGTGAGCTTCAAGTTGAATCCAGCCCCAGCTATTAATTGACCGAGCCAACTCAAACTCAACTAGACTCATTTACCCCGTTCGTTAAAGGCCTAGGTGGAAGCTAGACTAAGATATTATTAATCTTCAAATTTTTATGAGTTATGTTGAATGCTCATAATATATAGTATTGAAGATATAAGATATAACCAATGTTCTGTAAGGCATAGAGATGTTTGGTAAACAATTTTTTGGAGACCTTTTTGGCCAACAATAGCTTTTTGGATCAAAATTAGATGTTTGACCTAGTTAAAAAGTTAATTTGAGTGTTGCTAAAATAACTTTTTGAAATAGTTTTTTAGGTTCAAAAGGCTAATTTGAAAAAACTAATTCTATTATTTTTTTGGATATAGAATTAGTGTTTTGTCTCACAACTTTGTCAAAAACAGCTACTCTAATCGAATAGTTTTCTACGAACAGCGAATTTAAACAGTTAATATAAATAGATAATAGCTAATATAAACAGTTAATATTTATTTGCCAAAGAGGGCTACTGTCAACTTTTCTTATAAGGCTCGGAGTAGACTACTCAGTGTGAATCAAGTCTGACGAAGTCGCTTAAATAAATTATGAAAAGTTTGTTAAATGTTCGTGCTGTTTCAAGGTTTGGCTATCCTCACCGATTACATGGCCCACAGAACAGTCAGAACTCTGAACTAGGCAACGGGTTGTAAAACTGAACTCCTTTTTTGCCGTATTGTCCAGCACTCACCTGCAAAAAACTACAATTGCACTAATTCACACCGTATACTTTTTTTTTTTTTTTAAAGTTCATGCTAATTATTGAGACTCGGTACAATATAATGGAGGAATCTGAAGAGAAAAATTCTCTTTGTGATCGAATTTATTAAAGATCGCAATCTTAATTACTAGATTCACACCACATTGACAATATTATTTTTTAAAGTCATCATAATAACATATCTTTTATATAATAGTCCATGTATTTCGTATTATGTATCCAAATTAGTCAAAGATGAAATACTTTGGCTTAGCCCCAAAAAGAAGATGATATACTTTGACTTTCAATTTTAAAAAGAATATTAATTTAAAAATTCTATAACTAAGGGTTTGTTCCTTTTGTGGATAAATGAAGGTGGGTAAAAGATTAAAGTGGATTGAGGTTGGTTGAGGCGGGTTGAGGTGGATTGAAGTTGGTATTTTTTTAAGGTGGGTTGAAATAGGTTGAAGTAGGTTGAAGTTGGTATATTTTTTTGGTGGTGGGTTGAAGTGGGTTAAAATAATGAGAATATAATTATGTGTGATAATTTATGAAGTTATTGTAATTTTTAGTGCATTTTTTAACTGAATGGTAATTTCACAATTTTGTAACTATTTTTCTAGAAGTTGGAGGCCGGTACAACTTGTCAATTATTTTTAATGATTTGGGTTACAAAATTTATTGATGACGACTTTTTATATACGTGTCTTTTTTTCATGGATAAATTTAAAAATACCAACTTAAACCCATTTCAACCTACTTCAACCCACTTCCACTATCAACTAAAGTTCAATTTATGATATTAAAAAAATTCAACCTACTTCAACTGACCTCAACCTATTTCAACTTACTTCAAACTACCTCGACCTTTTACCCGCCCCAATTTACCGACGACAATAACAGGTCCGTATTCGAAAAATTCAGATGTAACAAAAGAAAATAGTATGATCGTAAGTGTTACAAAATATATCAGCAATATAGATTTGTTGTTAATTTTTAAATGTAGGAGTTGGTTGAAAATATAACATTAGCTTTTTTCTAATTTTATAAAATATGAAAAATTAGGTTGTGGAAAATAATAAAAGTATGATGTAATTTGAAAAGTGTGTGACCGTAAAATATGATGATGATAATTTGAAAATTAAAATGGAATCCTATCTAATCAATACTGCCTGATGCATCATGATGATCAACAAAATGGAATCGTATCTAGTCAATTCAAAAATATCAACCTAAACCCATGTCAACTTCCTTTTATTAGTTTAACTAAGTTTAATTTATCACATCAACAAAATTCAACCCACTTCAATGTATCAACCCACCTCAATATACTTTAATCTATCTTAACCTACTTCACCCTTTTACCTACCCCAAGCTACTTATAAATTTTCATCATTTTCAAATCATACTACTTTGCAAAAATAATGAAATCTCACATGACACTTTACAAATTATTAAATTTACGAAGAGATGGGTTGAAGTTGGTTGAAGTTGGTTGAGGTAGGCTGAGGTTGGTATTTTTTTTAGGTGGATTGAAGTTGGTTGAAGTAGGTTCAACAAAATTCAACCCACTTCAATGTACTTCAACCCACCTCAACATACTTTAACCTATGTTAACCTACTTCACCCTTTTACCTACCCCAAACTACTTATAAATTTTCATCATTTTCAAATCATACTACTTTGCAAAAATAATTAAATCTCACATGACACTTTACAAATTATTAAATTTATGAAGAGGTGGGTTGAAGTTGATCGAAGTTGGTTGAAGTAGGCTGAGGTTGGTATTTTTTTTAGGTGGATTGAAGTTAGTTGAAGTAGGTTGAAGTGGGTTGAGGTTGGTAAATTTAAAATGACCTACGAAAAGAATAGGGCCTAATAGTCTAAAATAATTATTAGTAGTTTACATATGTTAATTTTGTACGTTCATAATTTCATATACAGACTTTAAACTTTACAAGATAAGAGTTATTCTGATTTGATTGTTTTCCCATCGCATGAAAACCAACACAGCAAGTTACTATATACACCTGAAAATATATATTCCTATTATCATATGTATACACCTACTTAATGTGCATTTGTCATATGAGCGATTATTAACATATATTTTGCTTATGTGACTTCCGAAAATAGATAATCTCAAGTGTATGACATAAACTTTGAACCAACCCCAAGAAAACCACCTCTGTCTCTCTCTCTCATATGCGAAGAATGGTCTTCGTTAGAATTGATTAATCAGACTTATGCTTCTAAGCTCTAGAGTTTGACCCAACTACCAATTTTAAATTGTTCGTTACAGGATTTTAAATCCTTGCCAACATTATGAAATCGTCGACTTACTATTTATTTCCTAGAAGTGTCTCTGCCATAGCAAAATCACAATGGCTTCCCGTAACTTCTTTTGAATCTGCAAAACCAAATGCCCTCGTCCATTTGCAAATTCCCACAGTCTGTCATCTATCCAAGGAACATGTCGGTGACCAATAACACTTGTGCTAAAATTTCACTCACTGTCTACTACACATTGCCTGTTATGCTGTTATTCCAAAGCAAGGTTAAGAAAATTAGACCGGACCGGTCGGTCCAACCGGCTGGACCGAGAACTAGTCGGAGAAACAGTCCGAAAATTATTTTAACCCGCTTGGGCCATTGAATCAGGAAAAATCGGTAAAATCCGATTGGACCAGCTAACTCGATCAGACCGGCTCACCCACGGTTGGACCGATTTTTCCCAATTTCTTACAAAAACAAAGTTTTTTTTTTTTTGGACCGTAAAAATTTCGCACAGGGCACACTTTGATCATTTCAGCGCATCCTTGACTTGCCTTCCATGCTTTTTAATAAGACTACAAAATTTGAAAATTTACTCAAAATGGCAATGTGAGACTTCCCAATTCTCACAATCTAACAGAACCCATATTTATACAATGAGGCTCTTGTAACCACCTTCTACTCCATCGATTTGGGATCATAAATAAATTTCTTATTTCTCTTCTTCCTCATTATTTTGTACTTGTAACTTTTTTCTATTAGATTTTAGTAATTTATGTTGTTAAAATCAAAAAGTATTTTTTTATCAAATATATAAGTTAATGATCTCTTCTCCCACACTATTTTCTAGCTGTTCATTTATTGCAATTTTTATTTCGTTTAATATTAACTAATGTATATTTTTTATTTATCATCAAACTCTTGTTATTTCTATATTTAAGCATGTGTTACCAAATTATTATGTCCAAATTATTGAACTCTTGCATTGTTTTTTTTTAAAAAAATGATGGCCTTCTAATTAGTTATGTTACCAAGTTATTATGTCTAAATTATTTTTTTTTTCCTTGAAACAATGTCATTTTAAGGGTTGATTTTTTTTTTGGGAGTGTGAATGCTTTACTAGGGAGTAAAAATACACAAAGGCCTTGAACTCTTTTACAAAGTTTAACTTTAGTTACAAGCCTACAACTTTGCATTGTCCTTGGCTTACCTTCCGTGCTTTTTTATAGGTTACCAAGTTTGAGAATTTGCTTAAATTGACGATGTGGGACTTCTCAATTCTCACTATCTAACAGAACCAATATTTATGCAATGAGAATCTTGTAACCACTTTCTACTCTATCAATGTGGGACTATAAATAAATTTCTTATTTCTCTTCTTCCTCATTATTTTATACTTATATCTTTTTTCCATTACATTTTAGTTAGTAATTTGAAAAAAAAATATAACAAATATATATAAAATTTTTTTCTGGTTCACTGAATTGTGCTGGTCTAACTCGATTTGACGGTAAATCAGATCAACAAGTCCAACCCCGATCCAAACGGTTGAACCATCAACCCACTCGATCGACCAGACTGATCACCTAGTCGATTCTCTCAACCTTGTTCCAGAGCAGCCAATTTTCTTGAATCTCTTATGAAATATACACAAACATAAACATGTAAAAACTTTCGTGACGGTTAAATATTGTCATCCATATCCCATAGAGTTACTCCCTAGCGTTCATGATTCATGAACCAGTTGTCCGCATATTGGGAGATCTACACCAGACTAGGGGTGGACAACGTATCGGGTCGGATCAGACTCGGTCAGCCCATTAATTAACTGGATTGAGCTGAGCTCAACACATTTGTAAATGGCCGGGCTGAGTTATGGGCCACATTAACCTGCTCATGGCCGCCTATTATCACTAAGAAGTATTTTTGATAAGTTAGTTTTTCAACTAAAATCTCTATAATTTTCCAACCAAATTAAATTAGTGCAAATTCAAAGTTAGAAAATACACAACCAAGTTAATAAATAGATTGTGTCAAATCGCCCATGGACGGCCCGCTTTGGGCCCCTTTAAAAACGGAACAAACTTACACCAAAACGATATATAATAATTATTGTTATGTACAAAGTATTGGCAATAAGTTTAACTAATTGAAACATGTAAATTAGTATGTCAAGTAGGTTAGAAAAATTAATAGGTCACTAAATGGACCGTTAATGAGCTAGCTCAGTCCGGTCCGTTAGTATACCTTATTGGGCTAGAACAATATTGGCCCATTCAATTAACCCGGCCCAGTATTAGCTCTATTTTAAATCGACCAACCTCTAGCCCTATTTTAAACCGACCAACCGCTTAATCCAATGAGTATCCGGTCCGTTGCCCATCCCTATGCCTGACTATGTCCAGCAACTCTTAAATAAGCAGAAAAATGAACAGAGAATGAGACACATCTGAAAAATCCTTTCAGAATTTAAAATACAAACAACATTTTATTATGAGAAAACTGAAGAAGTCAAGACATCCTGCCTGATTATGTTGCTACATGGTAGCTAAACGCCAAGGCAAAATACAGAAAATCATCTCAAGAACGGGCTTATCCGTCCTTAGCTCATAGCAGACAAGCTTCAAAACTCACAAGACGCTCCCTGTTTTAGGCAGTCTTCACAGTTGCAGAGTTGATAATGTCAATGAATTCCGGCTGAAAAAGTACACAGGTTATAACTTTAGGATTAAAACAACTTTTTACAAAAACAGGCTATAACTTCAGGATTACGACAAACTTGAAAAGGAGGGGGGGGATGGTTAGCCGGAAAAGGTGAAGGTCGCTACCTTAAGAGAAGCTCCCCCAACCAAAAACCCATCAATATCAGGCTTTGCAGCCAATTCTTTGCAATTTGCGCCATTAACTGAACCTGCATGCCGTATCATTCACGGTAGACAATCAAGGCAAGCCCATGTAATGAAGTATTGACAAATGCATTGAATATTGTATGAATCATTTCTGGGACTACAGGGAACAAACTATGCGAAAATCTTATATCTTAAGCTGATCTGAAGTGACAAGTTCTTTTGTTTCATTCTCAAGGATAAGGCTTGTACATCTAAGGATAAACCCCTCTTTGGACGGGTCCATTAAAGTGATGGTACTCACTGCAAAGCGCAAATTCTTTCTTTAATGCTGGCCAGCGGCCCAGCCTACCCGCCTGCCTATTACATATTGACAAGCAATGATAAGAGACACTGTCGGTGACATGAGATCAGAGAACAAGCGCTGTACTACTCTCAGAGCATTGAGGATGACCTTAGTTTTAAAAAGCGCGAGACGCACTAAAGCGCATAGAGTCCCAAAGTGCAAGGTGTAAGGTGCGAGGCGTGCACGCATCATAGATGCAAGGCGCACTTCTACGCAAGAAAGATTAGAAGTCATTCACATGTCACAGAGAATACCTTCTAGTAACAAGGTCGACAAAAGCATAAAAAAAGTGATTAGACATTATTATAACTACTGACACCCCAAATAATCTTAAGATATGTTATCTTATTATCATAGTTCCTTAAAGCCCACACTTATGGCTTGTTTGGTTTTATGTAATCAAAGTTGTAATGCAATCAAAATGGTAATGGTGATTTCATTACCATGTTTGATTACCATAAAGGAATGTAATCAAGATTGCATTGTAATTACATTTACCTTAATCTATGCAAATACAATTACTTAACTTTTCTTAAACTATTGTGATTGCATACATTTGAATCAAAGTTTACCCAACTATAAGCAATTATATATGGGAACTTTCTCTCTCTTCTCTCCATTGTCTCTCCTCTACTTCCCCTCTTATATTACTTTGGCACCATTTTTTTAAAGGTTTGAAGCCCCCCTCACCCCTCACCCCTCTCTCTCCTCTCCATATTAGATAAAATTTAACCTAGACCATGATCGTATTATTGTAACTGCATTTTTATACGTTCTAGAAATCATATTTCTCTCTTTCTCTCACATCATCATCATCATCAGCGGCAGCAGCAGCATCATCATCAGCTTCTCTCTACTTGGTAAACTTGAAGAATGTTACATTATTATAAACTAGAAGAAATAGAGTGAAGTAAGTCTCATGTGAAACATCATAACCATGATGATAAGATATTAGATGATATAATTATCAACAAAGCTACAAATAATTAAAATAGGCAAAAATAAACTGCGAATTAAATTGCAAGTACTTCATGTTACATGTAAAATTAAATATTATTTGTAGATGAATTTATTCCATTACACTTGTAAAAACTTTATAACCAAATATTGTAATGTACTTATTATCCCATTTCATTACACTAACAATTGCATTACATGGTTGATTCTATTGCATAGTAATTGCATTACTTTTAACCAAACGCTACATTATTGTACAAGCATGGCTCCCCTTTTAGCTTCCAATGGATAAAAAGAAGAAAAAGGTAAAAATAGGGCCAAGAAAGAAAAGGAAAAGTGGGGCGATATAGCCTTACATCCTTCAGGTGCACCTCATCCCCTTCGAGGCGTTGACTTGATAGCCTCATGCCGAAGTGCGCCTAGCGTCACGAGCCGCGTTTTCAGAGAGTTCTAGAATATTCCAAAATCTTCCAACATGGTCTAGAACCTTTTAAAATACGCTAGAATGTGGAGAGTCCTAGAACTTTCTAGACTATACTAAAATGCTTTAGACTACTCTCTAGAATGTTCCACACAATTCTACATATACCTAGTATCTAGGATATTTATATAGAATATTGTAGAAGTGAAATTATAACCGTAAGATCGAATACATCTCCACCTTCCATCAAGGAGGTGGATGTATATATAAAACCTCCAAGGGGCTCATTTGTGTGTGCGTGTGCTTACTTGGTTTGCTAGTAAAAACTAAGGAAGGATCTCAAGCGAGTTTGCTAGCGCCGCACGGGCTTGGGTTTGTGTACATCATCGACCTGTGACAGTTGGTATCAAAACTTGGTTCTAGGTGGGAGATTATGGCTTTAAGCGTGATCGATGTCAACTGTCAACGAGGTGGCAAGGGCAAGGGCAAGGGCAAGGGCAGGAACAAGGACATAATGGGCATTACCGAAGAATGGCTTGCAAAGATCAACGCCACCATGTCGGCCCTAACAGGTAGGGTGGAGGATAGACGCATCGAGGAGCTCGAGTCCGAGGGGGATGTGGAAGAACTTCGTGAGGAGAAGCAAACGGCCATGACTTCCATGGTGCTCAACTTTAAAAAGGAACTCCAAGCCCTTCAAGCATCCGAGGCCGCAAAGGATGGCGAATTCCAAGCTTACAAGACCGAGGTTAAAGTTGGGGTTGAGGCATACAAACCAATAGTGGGTCCGTCCACGTACCCATTGCTCAAAAGGGGAACGCCCCAATACCTCCCCCCTTCCATGGAGTTAGGAATGCAAGGGAGATCGACAACTTCTCATGGGGACTTGAGGCGTACTTCGGGGCAATGGGCATCGAGGATGATGATCAAAAGGTAAGCAATACCGCTTTTCTCTTAAGGACGTTGCACTTGTTTAGCGGTATCGCATGTGTGACGACGTCCGGAGAGAATACGATCCCATCAACACATGGGATAGGCTCAAGAGGAAACTTAAAAAGCAATCGTATCAAGAGGATACTGAATAAGAGGCTAGGGCGAAGCTTCGACGCCTTCAACACAAGGACGGTCAAGTTTAGGAGTATGTCAAGGAGTTCCAAGAACTACTCTTGGAGATTCCAAGCATGTGAGTTCATGATGCATTCTTCTGTTTCCTTGATGGCCTTCAGGAATGGGCCAAGATGGAGCTGAAGAGGCGAGAGGTGCAATAGCTCACATCCGCGATCACCGCTACCGCCGAATCTGTCATCGAATTCAAGAGAGAATCTTCAAAGCCACGAGGCAAGAAGACCCAGGGTGATGGTGATGATGATAGTGACAGTGACAGTGACAGTGACCGGGATAAGTCTCCCAGGCGAGACAAACCAACAATCTTCAATGACGAAGGAAGAGACAAGAAGAATGAGAAACCAAGAAAATGTTGACTCCCTTAGTGACTAAGAAAGTTTTGATGAAACGCAAAATTAACTCAAGACTTGGATGTAAAAATAAGAGGTTGGAACAACGAATGCAAGCATGAGAAGAGTAGCCTTTTATACTAATGCAAAGTAAGGGCAAATATGGAGAGAATATGAAGTATCTCTCAAAATTGAGAGATATTATTTGATTGATATATTCTAGCCACTTTAAATTTGAAATTCAAATTTGAATATCATACAAGATCAATTATAGACTGAACTACCTTGCATCAATATTATTTGATTTGATCTTGACAAGATTCCACTAAAAAAGACACAAGCTTAAATTGCAAAGTAATATCACAAATGACTCGAATTATCTTGCTGCTTATTTTAAGAGATTACTATCATGTGCAAGAAAGATATCATGTACAGCGTGGCTGATTTGAAGGGAAGATCAAATTAGAATACTGAGCTCAAAAGTAAAATCAAATCTGAATCTGAAGATTATATTTCAAGGGCCTGATATCATATTTTAGGATATTCTGGCAGAAACTTCCTTCTTGGCAGTTGAAACTTACGACTTGCAAGGCTATAAATAGTGACCATGAGCAAGAGCAAGCAATGAAGCAACTGAGAAAAAGAGAATATACATTGATTTACTGTACTAAACGTTGTTTTGAGATCAAAGAATTGAGGTGAAAAAGATATTATTAAGGAGTAAACTTGGAATTTGTGAGGTCAACTCCACCCAACCTTAAACCAAGAAGTTGGTTTATGTGATTGAGATCTCTAGAATAAGGTAGCTCTGAAATATTATTGAGAATTCATCTTTAAAAAAAAGTAGTGTTGAATTCTAGAGTTAGACAACTCTAGGCAGGGACTTAAGCCTGATTGAAGTCCAACCTTGTTAAAATATCGTCGCATATAATCTCGATTTAATTTCCACATTTATATTCGATTTTGATTTTAAGTTGGTGCGATCATCCTATTTACCCCCCTTAGGACGATCTAAGTCTTCAAGTGGTATCAAAACCTACCTAGACCCAACTCTGATGTCTCACCCAACACTCCGATGGGTGGGTAGGCAGAAAGCCCTATCTCTGATGAGGGCGTTACAGGATTAGTTAGGGGAGAGTATCACGTATAAGAGTCCTACATTGGAAAAGTGGCCGGAGAGTCTTGAGCTTATAAATGGTGGCGCTACACACCCCATCAGACCGACCATTTGGAAAGAGGGTAATGACCCTGCGACAAGAAATACTCATACTTCTAATGGAACGGACCTCACCAAATGTTCGAGTGTCCAAAACGAGGCAAGCTTCCCGCTCTTATGATGGAAGAAAAGGCGCATGAAGGGGAGTAAATTGCCACGATATCGCTCCTAAGTGGCATTCAATCCAATGAGGGGGAGCAAGCCGATGACCGCATGTACATAGAGACCAAAGTTAAAGGTAAGAAACTCCAAGCAACGGTGGACACAGGAGCGGACAACGTGTACATGGCGAAAGAACTCGCGGATGAGATTAGGCAACCCTACACAAAGGAGAAGGTCTATGTGAAGGGAGTTAATGCAAAAAGTCTTCCAATCCATTGAGTTGCATAAGGTACAGACATCCAAGTTGAACCATGGAGAGAGATAAGGTCGACATGACCATCGCTCCACTGGATGATCGGAAGTTCTATCTAGGAATGAACTTCCTCAATAAGACGAAAGTCTCCATAGTTACTCATGCTAGAACCTTGCTCATCATGGACAATGGATAAACTCAGGCACTACCCATTAGACGGGAAGCTGAGAAGGAAAATGTACTACCTGCCCTTCGATTCACGGAGAATAAGGAGGTTAGGCCACTTATCTGCCTTGAAGAGGGATAAGGGGCCTAAGGGTGTCATGCCTTCGACATCACTTGGGAAGCTAGAACACAGGAGGAAACAGGCCAGGACGAGGATGGTATGCAAGCACGCGAAGGAACAATGTGCCAAGCAGTTACATACAACACATCAACCCAACCAAGTGAAAAAGGACACCTCCTAGAGATGAGACAACTCAAGGGCCAAACACATAAAGACCCCAAGGCAACGAGGACGATGTTATGAGCCTCGTTTCTAGAGAGTCCTAGGATGTTCCGAAATCTTCCAGAATGTTCTGGGACCTTCTAGAACATTCTAGAACCTTCTAGAACACTCTAGAATCGTCTAGACTGTTCTAGAAACTTCTAGAGTATCTAGAACCTTCTAGACTATAGTAGAATATTCTAGAGTACTCTCTAGAATGTTCCACACTATTCTACATGTGTGTATTATCTAAGATATTTATATAGAATATTATGAAGGCAATCCAAAGTGCAATACAAAGCATTCCCCAAAACTCTCCATACTCTCTTGCGTGTATGTATGCGCGCTTACTTATCTTATCAAATCTAAGCTAAGCATCACTTAAGGCTTACTAGCAAACTAAGGAAGGGTCTCAAAGGAGTTTGCTAGCACCGCACGGGTTTGAATTTGTGTGAATCATCAACCCATGACATTAGACGTGCATCAGGTGGGCTTTTTTAAACTAAGGGACCTTGCAAACACTAGCAACATCATATACCAGTTTAAACAGTAAAGCTACTAATGTGGAAACGAAGGTTTCATACAGGCATACAGCAACATATGCGTCTTCCATGGGTGCCCATCACGAGGCTAAAATTAAGAAAATAGGCTAGTTGTATCTCAGGCTTTTACTGGTGTATGATTTTCGCGACATTGTAGGGGATACTAGTAGATAGGACAAATACCTCCATAAAGAATCCTTGTGTTTGCAGCAACTTCAGCACTGACGTTGTTCTGAAGCCATTTCCTCAATTCAGAGTGTACCTGGTTGAGAAATTAAAATATACAAAAAAGGTTGTCATTAAAAATTAAACAATAAAAAGGCTGCATAAACCCCAAACACAAGTACTTTCTGGGTACAGAATGCATAGACAACTTAGCTTCTTAGAACCAACAAGAAGCGGCCAATAAACAAGTTATTACACCAAGTTCTATGGCAAAAATAGTCATTTCATTCCAAGAGATTAACTTAAAGTGTTAGCTTAGAGGCCAGGAATTTCCACATAAAAGAAGAGGCATTACAACTTAACCTCATGAAACAAAAAGGCAAACACTAGATCCTAAGTGTTCTGAGAGATTTAAGAAGATCAATTTGATGAGAATCAAGCCCCCTCTGAAAATTTGAAGAACAAACACAGAAACATCCTCAGCATCAGGTGACACATGGATACAAATCCCAACCGTCAAAGAGAGCTAGCGAATAGTGATTATTTTTTTAATTCATGTCATACATAAAAGCACCTATAAAACCACATTGGCCAATTTTCAGGCAGTGAACCATGGTCAACCTCCATCTTATGCAGTCATTGGGTCCGTAAAGAGGCCAATGCTAAATGAGCAAGAAATTATACAGATGAAGAAGCAATACTGACATCAAAAATTGGCCAGACATGAAAAATCATTCTCTCCCTCCCTCTCACACCCTCTCTATTGTGTTATCATATAAGATCAACATCCAACTTAAGTCATTACAACACAAACCTAGTGTGCGTTGGCATCAGACAGTTAGAACTCCATGTCAGAGACAAACAGGCGGTGAACAAGCCCAAATTTAAATAAGACGACCTACCTCCTGAGCCTGGTCAGGAGTTGCAACTTTCCCTGTTCCAATAGCCCAAACTGGCTCATAAGCAATAACTACATTTGTCCAGTCCTTTACTCGATCTGTAAGACAAAGAAACTTCAACTCAATTTTTCTACATAACAGGAGTTATAAATGTGGACATCTGTTAACAGAATGCAAAGGTTACTAAAGATGAATGCAGAGAGACAATTCTATGTGGTAAGATAGGCCATTCAGGCAAGAGCCTGATGTGAACATATAATGTTCCAGAAACCAGGCATTCACGTCCAGCTAAAGAAAGGAGCTCAAGATGCAGTTGTTATCTTTTTACCAACATGGATAAGCCTAATTTGCATGCACCAGTATCAGAAGCAAAGGCTTGAAATACTCCTAAATGAAGCTCAATCATGCATTAACGAAGACATTTTCTCAAAATGCACCATATCATTTATTCATTTATGATTTAGCCATACAGCTAACATGTACAAAACAAATTGCAAACAAGCAATTTAGCATTAACATGTTAACAGTCTATGCCGTGCACAGTTAATGAATGCAAAATTACTCACTCATAGTCCGGTCTTTTACCTGCAATTGCTTTCGTTTGTGCAGCAACCACTTCAATTGTGGACCCTGCCTCCCGCTGTTCAAGGGTCTCTCCAACACAAGCTATGACCTTCAAACCTTTAGAAAGAGCATATGCAACCTTATCTCCAACAAACTACAAGAGAGAGGAAACACAACATTTCTCATTATAGACAAGACATAGGGGGTAGGGTTTACTACGCCTAAACGACAAACAAACCAGTGTTGTACAGTAATGGACTGCTGGTAATAATTCAAGCAACAACGCCAAATCCTACCTCATTGGATTCATTAAGCAAAAGTCTCCTCTCAGAGTGACCGATGATGACCCATGGAATACCCAGGTCAACAAGCATCTCTGCACTGCAAACACAAAAACCATCGGCCCAGAGTGTAGTTATGGTTAAATATGGAAGTAATAGCAATATCAAAGAAGTTAAATGAGTTCCCAGTTTGGCTACTTCTTCAAAGAACTTAAATGTTACTCTCTCTAGCAAGTTAAGGTCGACAAAGGACTCTTCAAATCTGATAGCTAAATAATTTAAATTAGGGGCCATATGGGCATATGACCATGTAACTTCACATAACAATGAGCCAATGACAAATGAAAATAAACAATCTATACACAAAAAAGGACCGTTTCATCTCTGGTATGAAATTCAAGGAAAGGGGAAATCATTGGTAGACATTATGGACCGTAAAGAGGTACATTATAATCCCGCTTCAGTTGCATTTGTCTACCTTTTGCTTCCCTTTTGGCCACTGATTTACTCAGTCATTTTCTTAAGGATACATAGTCAGTATTTGTTCTATTCATTAAATCTACAACAACGACAACATCATCTAGTGTGCATCTTGAAAAAGCTGTCCAGGAGATTCAAATATATGCAATCGTAAACCCAGTAAACAGCACAAAATAGCAGAACATCATAGAAAATATAAGACACCATAAACGGAGCCATGACATACCTGACCTCGCCAGTGAACGCACCACCATTCTTAACCCAACAATTCTGGGCAGCAACCTGGAAATCAGACCTCAAACTGCTCTTCACCAGAGGAAGAAAGACATAAGGAGGGCTAACCACAACCTCTGCAAATGCAAATCATCAACAGTTAGAATGCAACAAGCTCCTGAAATGAGCGTAGTTCATTATTAACCACAACAAACTGACTTACCTACAACATCAGTTGATGGAGTTTTGCCTGCATTTAGCATTTCCACAATCTTCTTCACCTCTTCAGTCGTCCCATTCTACAAACAATCAAATCGATTACAGAACATCCAATACACCAAATTCTCAATCCAGATCAGATCGCCAAAAATTTCCTACAATCAACCTTGAAATTTCTCATACGATCATTTAAAAATTGAAATCAATGCAATGCAAATCCGAGATGATCACGATCAAATTCAAAATTCAAACAAAAACAAAGAGAACACTAATTCAATGCAGAAACAAACAGATCGATTTGAATTCAAAAGCAGGAACACAGGATGAGAGAGAGAGAGAGAGAGAGACTAACGCATTTCCAGTTGCCGCCGACGAAGAATTTCCGGCCCATTTTCCAACGATGAAAATCGATTTGTGAGATTCACACTGATTAGGAGCCTCTCCCTGTCTCTCTGTGTGGCGAGTTGTGAACGATGTGTATCGGTTGGCTGTGGCGTATTTATCGGGGGCGGGGATATTTTGGATATTCTAGGAGCTTCGATTGCGAAAAGACGTTTAGACCCTTGAAGCACTAGGATTAGTTCGTCGTTTGTGTGAGATTGACGGAGGGTAATTCTGGAATTCAATTAGCCCACCACAAGGGGTTCTCATTTCTCTGGTGGTGCTCTCTTTTTTGTCCCTCACTGTCTCTGCTTTCCATGAGCGGAGGGATAAAACGGGGCGCTGCGCTCATAGTAGTAGTGTGGCAGCTCTCAAGTGCACAAATCATTCATTTTAGCATATGCAGTTTTAAATGGGAATCATATTATTCATATACATATATATATATATATATATATATATGTATGTGTGTATATATATATATGTGTGTGTGTGTGTGTATATACATATGTGTATGTGTGTGTGTGTGTATATATATATATATATATCTATTATAATATAAAAGAAATGTTTGGTTGACTTGCATGAGAGTGATTTTAGGAGGTTGACTTAGTTACAACCCTTGATCAAATACTCTGTCAAATCCTCAGCCATCAATCAAAAATTTAATTATTTTTTAAAAAATAAAAAGTTGTATTGGGTGCATTAGGTCCCAGGTTCGATTCCCTTCTCCCCCATTGTATTGCCCTTTGTATCTCCTATGGGTCCAAAAAAAATTAATTAGTAACTTCCTTGATTCTCTCTCTCTCTCTCTCTCACATTAATTCCTTGAGACCAACTTCTCAAAAAATTCCCCATCATGTTTTCTCTCAATTCAAACATAAACTTAGGGCTCATTTATGATAGGTAAATGGTAGGATCTATATCATCAATCAACCAAGTGTAAAATCAGATAATAAAAGTTTTACACATTTACTTTTAAAGTGAGTACTATCTTTATTTTTAAACTTATTATTTTTTGTTATTCATAAATTGATTAGTATGTTGTTAAAAATATTTTAATAAAAGATACAAATTTATAGAATAAGAATTTGTGTTATACATAAAATCCAAATAAACAATATTTCCAATTTTTATATAAATTAAATACTGTCAATAGTCTATCTATATGCTTTCATTTATACCCAAAAAGGATAACCTATAAAAATTCCATTTTATAGTGCTTAGCGAAATTTCATAAATTATAGATACAATATAAATAAACAATCAAAACTTATCAACATTAACAAAGCGTCTGAATTCACGCCCAAACAAAAACAAAAAAACATTGTAGATTGAGTATTATTACAATTCGTACTACTTAATTATATTATACCTCGAGACCATGTATTGTACAGACAATATACCCGCGCCCCCCCAACACACATATATGTATATGTATATGCATATGTATATGTGCATATATATATATATATATATATATATATATATATATATATATATATATATATATACACACACAAATTTATATACAAATTTGTGCTCACTTCTATCTTCAAGGATGTTTGCACAATTAGGTCGCTACTAAATGGGGTGGAGGTGAAAGAAATTAGAAATCTATACGTTAGGGCAAAGCATGATGGAGATTGAATCGTGTTGATACAATGTGTTTGTGCAACACCCCCTCAAACAAAACAAAATAGAGAGAGCATATAGAATTTATGAAGAATTGCGGCGCATTAGATGTCCAAAATTATTGAAGGGTTTGCTCTAAGTAGGCGTTATTGGTTGTGTGTCCCTTCCTCCCCTGTCCCCACCCTAAAAAGAAATGTGCAAATTAGTGCACCTGGACCTTTTTGGGAAGGGAGGAAGGGGGAGGGTGGGGCAGAACTTAGATTGATGTGATTGATAAATAAATAATTACATAACATTCAACACGTTCATAAATATTAAATGTTTATTATGACGTATAATTAGCTTAGTATAATAATAAATATTTCCATGGTTTTAATTCTTCCTATGTTTTTGTCAGACATTTTACAAATGTAATCTATAATGAATTTCCGTAAAGAAAATTAACTAGACACTAATTTGCGTTAATAAGGTTAATGACAATATCTTTAAACTAGACTTCATTTCTTTTTTTTCTAAATGCCAAAATTCATATATATGGTACAAGGTATGTTTCTTTTTTTTTTTTTAATTCTTTTCATTCATCACTTGGATAAATAGGATTGACGAGAATTTTCTTAAATACTTGCAATTAGGGGTCAAATAAAAAAATTAGTTTGATGATTGAAACGTTACAGCTTGATGTGTTTTATGCTCAAATAGGTAGAGGTGGTTATCGCCAATATGACAATGTTAATGGTTTATTATGCAGAAAATATATATATATATATATATATATATATATATATATATATATATATATATATATATATATGGACACACACACATATGTGGTCGAACCGAAATCAAAACCGAAATTTTAAATTTTTTTGGTTTGATTAGCCAAACCGACTTTTTTAGAAAGTCGAACCAGTTAACCGGGTTTTCAGTTTGGTCTTTGGGTTTTTCAGTTTGATTTTTCGACTTTGGTTTTTGTACTCACTCATACCTTCAAGGATGTTTGCACAATTTGGTCGCTACTGTATGAGATGGAGGTGAAAGAAATTAGAAATCTATACTTTGGGCAAAGGATGTTGGGGATTTAATCGTGTTGGTGCAATGTATTTTTGCAACACCCCCTCAAACAAAACAAAATGGAGAGAGCATATAGAATTTTGAATAATTGCGGCGTATTAGATGTCCAAAATTGTTAAAGGGTTTGCTCTAAATTAACATTATTGATTGTGTGTCCCTTCCCTCCCCCGTCCCCCACCCTAAAAACAAATGTATAAATTAGTGCAGCTGTACCTTTTTTTAAGGGGGGGAGGGGGAGGGCGGGGCGGAACTTGGATTGATGTGATTGATAAATAAAAAATTATATGACATTCAACACGTTCACAAATATTAAAAGTTTATTATGACGTCTAATTAGCTTAGTATAATAATAAATGTTTCCATGGTTTTAATTCTTCTTATGTTTTTGTCACACATTTTACAAATGTAACCCATAATGAATTTCCGTAAAGAAAACTAGCTAAACACTAATTTGTGTTACTAAGGTTAATGACAATCTCTTTAAACTAAGCTTCTTTTCTTTTTTCCTAAATGCCAAAGTCCATATATATGGTACAAAATATGTTTCTTTTTTTTTTAATTCTTTTCATTCATCACCTGGATAGAATAGGATTAACAAAAATTTTCTTAAATACTTGCAATTAGGGGTCAAATAAAAAAATTAGTTTTATGATTGAAACTTTGGAACTTGATGTGTTTTATGCTCAAACAGGTAGAGGTAGTTTTCGCCAATATGGCAACGTTAATGATTTATTCTGCAGAATATATATATATATATATATATATATATATAGGCACACACAGACATATATATGTTTACATATATATATATATATATAGAGAGAGAGAGAGAGAGAGAGAGAGAGAGAGAGAGACACACACGTGGGTATGTAAGTATGTATATATATGTGCGTATGTGTGTGTGTGTGTGTATGAATGTATGTATGTGTGTAGTTACGTGGGTATGTAAGTATGTACAAACACACACACAGTTATATGCAAATTTTCAAGACAATTTAGAAATAACAAATAATTTTTCTATAAAGGTTCTAGAGAATTGACATTAATAATAATGTAATGTTATTCTCAAAATATCCATTTTATTATTTAAAAATTCAAATCTGATGCAATGTTGGGGTATATACCCAAGAAAACATGTATGCTTGAAACCTCCTTTTTTTTTAAAATTGCCTCAATGAAAAAAAAAGTAGTTGTGATAGTGTTTTCGCTACTTACCCCAATTCTTTTGAGTTAGACTAAAATTTTTATTATTTCTTTATATCAATTGATTGACGTCGACCCAACAATTATTCAACGACACTTTTAAAGTACCATTTACTTATTCAAAAATTTAATCCCGGAGCAACGCACGGGTCTTAGCTAGTATATATATATATATATATATATATATATATATATATATATATATATATATATATATATATATATATAATATATATATATATATATATATATATATATATTATATATATATATATATATATAGAGGAAGGGGTTTAAGTAAGAACCCTTCTTTAGGTGAGATCTTTCACTTTGATGAGGACTTTTTATTACAATCTTACATTTTAAATCTAGCGGTTAAAATTAATTCTCAATTTTTTGTTTTTATTTTCTAAAAAAATAAGCGTGGGGGGCAGGTGTGCTGCTGAGAGGTGCTTCACTTCCCAGTTATCATTCTCTCTCTTCCCCTCACACCTTCATACCTTCTCTCTCTAACTCTCCTCTCACTGCGCTTGAATGGCGGCACCGACGGCCGGATTTTGCTTACGTTTAGGCTGCTTCCGGCGGCTCCAGTCTCTCTTCCCCTCACATCTTCTCTCCGAAACTCTCTCCAACTAGGCACCTCAACACATCTCTCTTCCAACACCTCACTCTGCCCGGATTTCACTGGGCTCTGCCTGGATTTCGGCGGTGCTGCGCTCGACAGGAAGGCCCGCATCTCTCTGATGATACGGCGTTCGTCTACAAGCACGGTAATTGTGGATCCCCTCCCCCTTAATTCTCAATCTGGCATAAACTCATGGTTTTGAAAATGGGTTTCTTGAAATTAGGGTTATGTGGGGTTTTGAAAACGGTAGTCTTCACTGCTGAAAATTGAAGCTGTACCAACTGCTCATAAAAACTCTTCAAAACTTGGTTTCTGTATCTGGAATGAACATCAAGCCTGTCCATTGAACTTGCTTTCTTGATTGTATGCTTGTCCAGATCTGATGCCACACTTTGAAGTATTGAAGCATAGACGAAATTCACCATAATGGGTGCTCCTGTAACCTTTGTAGAAGATGGCTAGATAACTTGCATACAATAATATGTCATTGTCATTTGACCCTTTTGGAATCTTAATGTATGATGTATATCTAGTGAATGTTGCCTTTGAATTTTGGCCTTTATCGAGAATTTGTCATTGCCTATATGTTGGATATGGGTTGTTGGCCATTAGTCGTAATTGTCATTCGAAACTCTCTTCCTAATTTAAGGTCCAAATAATTGCTTCTTTTCTATACGTGGTACACGTTGCTTATGCATGCTCTAATGAGAGTTATTATTTGTTTCAGGACAAACAAGATAACTACCATGGTTATGGAGTTGAGGACTATCTTAAATTGTAGTGAGTTGGCTTTGGACAATGATTTGTGATTGTTGCAGTTATGACAGCTGGAGTTATATTTGACTACTATATCAATGTTTTATGTATCTTAACAAATTACTTTGTATTTGACTATGGTTTTATTATCGAAAGTTATGGAGTATGTTTCAATTATTTGGTGTGATTAGTGCTCGGTGGAAAATTTTGTAGTGAATGGTGTGCTTTTGTAGTGCTTTAAACGAGTTTTTAGTTTATCCCAAAATTATCTTCAAAATTATTGAATTTTGGTATGTATAATTACATCCTACAAATAACATATAAGAACCTATGTGGGACTCAAACCCACATCTCCCATGCCATTGCACGGTGCTCTTACCGTTTGAGCTAATAGGTTATCGATTGAGCCAAACAAGTATCCTGCTTATGCTTGTTGGATGAAACTCAATGTACTAACAAGTAGCAATTGGTCACCCATAACGGAGACAGAGATTCTCAACTATAGATATGGTCATAACTTAAAACAATGGAAATAGGAGATCTGAACTAATTCTTGATGTAGCAGCAACTGCTCAGTCCAACAACCCATATCTATCATATAGGCAATGACAAATTCTTGATAAAGGCACCTCAGAAGATAATTGCAACCCAAAATTTGCTGCACATGATGAACTGAATTTTACATCAAGGCACCGGCAATACAAAGATACAAAATATACCCAGGAGGATGGCAACGATAATTCAGTCAAAGCAAACTGTTAAACTCAAGTGGCAAATTTGAAGGAAAGAGGCAATAATTACCATTAAGACAATGTTCATAATGCGACAAAGGATCTCGCAAGGGAGATTAAACGTGTATTTTCTGATTCAATTCCTCATTCGTTGAAGCCTCCAACTGGAAACAACAAGTGCATCATCTCAACACTAACTCACCCAATTGAAGACCAAAAATGACCAATTTCCAATAAGAGAAATCTGGGAGATATGCATCATCCCAACACTAACTCAGCATGCAATAAACTGGCATAAATTGCACATGATAAAAGATTCAACAAAAATCAGTTTTGGGTCAAACAATCGACCACCCACTTCCATTAATTAAAGATAATATGAGAAAAATTTAAGGTTTATGATTTTGGAGCATAAGTTTACAAGAAACACCAGAAAAATGAAGAATGATGCCTCTGAAAGAAAAAAAATTCAATGAAAACGATAAATTAGAGATCTGGGTATTTGCACTTACAGTGTCTAGTCATGGTGGTTGTTCTTTTCTCTCTCTAATTGTGCGTATATGAGTATTTAAAGCCCAGGTCAGCTCTTATGGTGAGTTGATGTGGAAATTTGAGTTGAATTGCGAGTCAAGTTGCTACTGAACTAGTGCCCAATTATCAAAACTAAATTTTAAAAAGAAAACAAACTTGGAGGATTATGAACTAGTTATAGGCCGAAAATCAAGCAATTGAAGTTGGAGAATATTCTTTTTGAACAATTTACCTAATTTCAACAACCCCATTTCAAAGCCATGAATTTTGCCTAGATCGAGATTGGGGGGGGGGGGGGGGGGAATCGACACACACCGCCTGTCGAGGACCGAAGCACCGTCGGCGAGATGACCCACTCCCTATCGAGTGCAGAACCGCTAGTACCCGACCGGCGAGCGCTGCGGGCAGAGCACGATTTCACGGTGCCAGGTAACGGGAGCTAGAGAGTGAAGGAGAAACAGGAAGAGAGAGAAGGAAGCCGCCGGCGAAGAGAGGCAGAGGAGTAGTGGCGTTACGGCCAGCGTTCTGGCGATCGTTCGTGCCCAAGCAGAGAAACGGTTAGAGAGAGAAGGTGTAAGGGGAAGAGAGAGACTGATGAGTGGCAAATGAACATTTCACCCGCAGCTCCCCCCCTCCCCCATTTGGCTTATTTTTTTAGAAAATAAAAAACATAAAATCGATTATTAATCTCAACCCCTAGAGCTAAAATGGAGGGTTGTGATGAAAAATTCTCACTAAAGTGAAAGATCTCATCTAAAGAAGGGTTCTTACTTGAACCCTTCTCTCTCTCTCTCTATATATATGTGAGTTTGAACACCGCGGTCATGACATATAAGTAATTATTAAGATTTTATTTAAAAATAAAAAATTAAATAATATGTGATTTAAAATCATCATAATTAATAGTGTCTTTTTAACAACTTCAATGAAAAAAAGAAATAAATTACAGATAAGTTAATATTATTATTTCTAAAAATTTAAAATATAAGATTAATTATAATATTTCTAAAGATATTTTAGCTGAAATTTTAAAACAACCTTAACACAGGTTTAAAGACTAGTAGTTTGAACATTATTCATACTGTTGCATGTTCTGTGGAAATGATGTGCAAATAAAAATGTTGAACATATACAATTGAATTCTTACTTAACATTCTAGTCTCCCTCAAAGATAGAACTGTTTTATTGCACTTTCTCACTAATAATGAGTTACGTTTTAAACAACACATGAAAGCAAGAAGTTAGAGATTTGTGTCGGGTTCTTCAAGGCATCAGATTTAACAAAAATTATCCAACCTGAAAAACATGGGGTAAATTTACATTGTTTTATCCAATTTGTAAGTCCGAATAATTTTTATGCTTGAAATTGGGTTTGATTTGAATATGAGATTTCATAGCAATGGCATACAAACTGAGCGTGAGTGTGAGAGGGGAGATTTCATAGCAATGGCATAGTTGCTCTGGCTACCTCCCGCTTGGTTATGTTGATCATTGTTGAAATTTGACTAACCAAAATCTTTGCTTATCTCCTTTCAATCGAAATTCGAACTCTCCAAAGGCCTATGGCTTACGTAATGCCCCGAAATTTTTGTTACTTATTTTAAGTTATGTTCAATATGTAAATTATATGTATATTGTATGCATTTTATTTTAGGCACATGTATGTGTTGTACGTTATTGTTATTATTATATTGTTAGGAGTGGTTAGAAGATGTTACTTATTTAGTAGTATTTGCAAAAAAAGGGGGGGGTTGACCCAAAAAAAAAAGAAAAAGAAAACACAAAAGGGGAAGGTGGTTCTTTTTTACATGATAAGTATTGGGAGAGGGGCTTATCTACTCTTCTTTCTTCCAACCCACAAAACACATGCCTATAGAGGATAGAAGAAGAAGAAGAAGAAGAGAAGAAGTTTGGGTTTTGATTTTGATTTCAAGTTAATGTGAGTAATCTTTGTTTTTCCTTCAACCTAAAGCTGATTAGGGAAAGATAAATTTGAAAGTTTCTACTTGAGTTTGATCAATCAATTGAGAACTGAAGCTATGAATTTGATGTTTTAGGGTTTAGTAGATTAGAAACCTAAATTCATTTGTTAGAAACCCACAACTAAAATTTTCATGATGATTTGTGATTTTAGGGTTATGTGAATATTGTGAATTGATGGTTATGTTATGAATTCATTCAAATACATGCTAAACTAAGGATTTTTGAATTGATTACTCATATTGGATGATCAAGAGAATAGAAAAATAGAGATTGAATTTTCAAATTTTGCGCACAACCTACTACTATTTGCTTTTTTGTGAATTATTGGGTTGGCAAAAATTTCTAAAATTTTTACTGTAGGTGACCCATGATATTTGGCAATATTTTATAACTTTTCATGAATTTTTGATATGTGGTTTGGAAGTTATGAATTTTTGATTGAAGTTACCCTGTTATGTGGTGTGAAAATTCGGATCATGTTTGAATTACTGTGAGCTATTGAGTTGAAGAAAAATTGTTAAAATTTTAAATTGTTAAAATTTTAATGTAAAATATACATGTTATTGGTCAATTTTAGATAAATTTTCATGAATTTTGGATATTTAATTCATGAGTTATGAATTTTCGATTGAAACTATTACGTTTTAGTGCCAATTTTGGATGCTGTTTGAATTTTCTGGCAATTATTCGCTTGGCCTAAAATTTTGTAAATTTTAATATAGGTTCTCTAGGATGTTTGTAACTTTTTTGAAAATTTTTATGAATTTTAGGAGTGTGCTACATGAGTTATGGATTTTTGATTACAACAATTCTATTTTAACATATAACTTTGGGTGTTGTTTCAATTTTTGTGGTTGATTGGCTTATTGGAAAATTTTAAAAATTATATTGTATATTCTTCTTGATATTTGGTATTTTTATGCAGAGTTTCATGAATTTTGGATATGAGGTCTATGCGTTATGAATTTATGAGTAAATTGGCATATTTAGTGCAATTTCGGGTTATTCGCATGCATAAATTATATATTGATCATGTTTGTGATGATTTTAGGCGTTGAAGCAGTAAGGTATTGTTATGGATTATTAGAAGCTTGTGAAAATTATTTTGGGTGGAATTAAGTCTTATTTTAATTATGTTTTTGTTAATATTATGAAATTGAGCTTCTTTGAAAATAAAAATGTGATTATATGGATTATATGATTTCAATAAGTTATATTTTTGAGGGAAAATGTTCATGTCTTGCTTGAGGCTATTATAGAGTATTCTAGAACTATGGCCATAGAAGTAGTTGTCTTTGTGTTTAGAGCTGTGTGAGTCGTTGGTTGGTACCTTGAGTAGGCACTGCCCGGTCTGCCAATTGGCTCTTCAGTTTGTATTATGTGAGAGTTGTATGGGTCCTTGATACTCCAGAATGTAAATGTGAATAATCAGTTTGTGATTTGAGGACCTCTACGTACTTTAGAGCGATGAGTGCCTGGTTAGTACCATATGAATGAGTTGCGGCTGGTCCATCATTGGTTGATACCATATGAATGAGAATGAGCCATAGCTGGGCCTCCAAGATGTGTTTGTCATCCCTGTGTTGTGATGGTTCTTTGTGTGAGTCATAAGTTGATTTTTCCTAAACTAAAAAGGCTTGCATTCAGTCAAGAATATGTGATATGTTATAAAATTGGTTTTGGCTTGGATTTGGATTTTGACTTGGTTTTTGATTTGAACAATTATTCAGGATATTTATGAAATTGTGATCGATTTGAACCATATATGTGATCGATAAATATATTTAAAGAAATATATTATGTGTTTAAAGCACGTATGTGAACTTTTGAATGGAATATGCTTTATGTATGTGTTAAGTATGGTTACGGGCGGGCCATTAGCATGATTTAGCAAACTTTACTTTCTTTTGGACTTCAACGAGGACTAGGAGCCCAAAACACATGATTGGTATGGGACAACCATGATTAGTTTAGTGAATAGACTAATAGCAGAGTTTGTTTAGGGATTTAAGTAAAAACGAGAGTCCTTGAAACATACCTGGTATGGGACAGGTACAACTAAGTTTATTTAATTGCCTACCTCATAACAAATATGTGTGTGCGGGAACATGTTGGATATGAAAGATATGAATTTATTTCGATTTCTAGAGTATAAGCATGTTCCCTTATCGTATTCTATATGCTATATGGCATGTTCTGTCTATATGTCATAAGATATGTATACTGTGTGATTATGTGTTAACCGGTTAATGTACAAAGTGTAATAATGGGGAATGTAAGGGTTATACACTGGGTTTGGGGAGCTCATGGCATCACCATTTTTCAGGTTTTGGAAGCAAAAGGGACCACAGGAGTATTAAGAGAGCTAGCTAGTTGTGAAATAATTTCAAAGAATTTAGTTGGAAATGCAGACCCTGTTATTTGTTTATGTTATGAGTTATGTTTATTAAATATAAGCATGGATGTATTTTTGGGATTACAAATGTGTAAGAACATTATGGATACGGTTTAATATGTAATGCATGTTTTAGATTGACCCTCATGAACTTTAGTTAGATTTCAATAAGAGCTTCCGCTGCTATCGCCTAAGAATAGGTTAATTAAGGTTAAGAAGTTTAGAGAGCCTTGTGGGTATTTTTAATCGAACATTCACGGCGGTGACACGCCTGACCCTTTTCGGGCGGGGCGTTACAGTTTGGCTCGGGCTTAACTCAAAAGTGATGGTTTAATTAGATCCTCAAGTACGGATGGCAGTAGATCCTGAATGCGATCCAGATGTATCAAACCCGATCCATTTTTAAGGATCTAGATCCTAAAAATTTGGACCTGTTGAATTTTTAGAGGATTCGGATCCTATTGGATCTGGATCTGGATCTAAAACTTTGAGACCCAGACCTGACCCTCAACCCGTATGCTGACCCTTTTTTTTAATTGTCCGTATAGCATAGTCATTAGGGGTTTTAGTTTTGGTATCAGATTTATCATTTCTCACTCCTCTCAATCGTGCCTCTCTTCCTCACTCTTCAAGCTCTCGCGACCTCCTCTCCTCTGGCGTCCATCGCTCCACGTCTCCGGCCCATCCCCCTCGGTCCTCATTCTCCAGAGTCTAGGGCCTTCACACTGGCCTCCTCCCTCTTCCTGGGGGCCGCAATTCAGTCTTGTTCGTTACGGTTTCTCCAGAACTAGCCGCACTACCCTCATCTCGGCACCACCCTTTCGCAGATCGGCTATTTTTCGGCACTTTTGTCCATTTTCCAACGCCTCTATCTAGACTCCTAGGGAATTTTCCGGTGCTAGTCGCGGTTGTTTCTCCAATTTCTACCTCTGTCTAACTCAAGGGCTTAAAACAGAATATCACGTTCAAATTGTGTTCATTTTTTTTGCATTTCAATTTGTTCCATGTTTTGATTAACTTTATTTGAGGGATAATGGGTCAACAAGTGCATAGCGGAATCACGAGCCTCACCATCTATGCTTCCTTCACTTTCACTTTTGACTAGTATAGCATCTGATCTTCCCTCCCTCCTTATTTGGGACGTTGTTCTTATTTCACCAAGGACTAACCCACCTTGTGAATCTAAAAGGTATTTATTTTTGTTGATGTCAAAAAATAGTTTACTAAAGTCCTATAATCTCAAAGTCAACAACCTATTATATTAATTAGCATGTCCCAACAGGAAAGAATCAATTATACGCCTCATAAGCTAAATTAGAATTCATTACAAAACTCTGAAGCTAAATTCGAGTTCATTTAATGTCTGCATGATTTCAAACTCCATTGTATTAAAACTTTATGTGTGCACTTTTGTTTTGTTGAGAAAAATAAGAAAGTGAAAAAAAAAGGTATCTCAAAGTAGCAAGATCCGTTAAGGATCCGCTAGACCTTTTAGATCCAGAGGATCTGCACTGGATCCAAATTTTGTAGACTCTATGAATTTGGATCGGATCTGGATCCACATCAAAAAAATGAATCTGAATTCGAATTTTGGTAGACCCAATCCAGATCCGGTTCATTGCCATCCCTATCTCCAAGTCTCAATAATCTCAAAATCCAAGTTTTTTCTCATATCTCTATACTGAATTTTCTCAGCCTTCTTGATATTTTTGCCGTTGTATTGATTTCCTGTTCATCTTATGATCGCCTTTGAACTTTAAGATGATATTATGGAATTGCTTGAGATTGTTGAAACTACTTGAACTCCCCCCCCCCTTTTGGTGTGACTGTTGAATCGTAAGCTTGATACAATATAGCCGCCGGTACACAAAGAATCTCTTCCTATAGCCAATAGAGAAACTCTTCTATAATTGATAAATGATATTGAATCTTATGCTTGACGATGCTATCTTTAGAGCACTTGCATTAGTGATCCATACTTTTGGATTACAAGCAAAAGCCTACATCTTTCATATCATTTTATAAATCAACTTTTTCTCTCCCTTTTAAATCAAATGGATCACCAAATAAAATTTTCTCATGGATATACATTTAAACATATTTAATTAGTTTTAAACTTTTATTTTGCATTATTCATTAGTGTGCTGGCCAAAAAAAAGGAAATGAAAGCTGTGAGCGGATCTTTACAGGGAGCCGAACCGCAGGGCGAGTCATGTAGATCACTGATGCATATAATTTTCGGACCGGGAGCCACCCTTTTAGATCGTGATTCAACCCATGCAACTGCTCTTAGGCATTGTAGCTACTAGGAAACAAATATTATCTACCTAGACAGTGGTTTGTATAACTTTTCTATCAATGATATCGAATCATAAGCTTGAATTTATTTTAGGGATAACATTCAGAACATATACATGAAGGATTTGGTGGATTCTCTGAGCAACACATTACATGCACTGAAAACCTGAAGCATTACTCTGAATAGGATGTTGGTGAGGTCTCGCGTTCGAGAAATTGGTTCATGAGGGTTCAGTGTGGGTAGGAAACAATACATGCTCCAAATTTCCAATGCCATGTTACGAAGGTAGTCTCTTACACTTCAAACCCATTAGATTAATTGGTTTGCTTTACGTACATCATCTCTAGAGTCTACTGGGTTTTCGTTGCAAACATTTATAGATGAAGCATATGTCTAGGATTTGCATTTGTGCCTTTGTTACTCTCATTTGTTGAGAATGTCATACAAAAAATACTAGATAGTGATCAGATGTATATCTAGCAATTGGTTTGGAAAAGACACTGATACAAAAAAGGAAAATATTTGTGCCTTTGTTACTCTCATTTTGTTGAGAATGTCATACAAAAAATTAATAGTAGATAGTGATCAGATGTATATCTAGCGATTGGTTTGGAAAAGACACTGATACAAAAAAGGAAAATATTATATGTTATTTGCTTTCTATTTGAGTTTTGGAGTTGGGGCAAAGCCACCGGCTTTGCATGTAGATTTGGCGATTTGCTGAAAAAGGTAGTTGAAAAGGGAATGCTATTGCAAATTAGAGCATCCGCAGCAGGCGTAAAAAAGGAAAACGCGGGTCTTGTTACTGCCACTTGTCGCAATATGAGAGGAGAGAGGGAGGGGTGCCACGCGGGGGGGGGAGGGCAGACGTTTCTCCCCGCTGGCCACCTTTTGGTATTTTTTAATTTTTTTTTGTTTTTTCTTTTTTTTGGAGTAAGTATATAATTTTTAAATAATTTTAAAAATAGATTGTGTGTTATAAAATGGGTCCATGACTAATATTTTTATTGAATGATTAAAATTGAGTTCCATGGGTTAGAAAAGTGAAAAAATGCAAGCTTCAGAATTGTAAAATTTTTGCTGATTTGACAGTCCAGAGTTTCACAAATTGAAATTCTGGCTGGAAATGCTGTTAGAGGAATGGTTGAGGTGTATGCCATGTATGTTTATTCTACATACATTTAGATCTGCTAGGACCTGCTTGGAATCCCCACTCGAACTAGATTTTAAGATTTGCTGCAATGAAATACCACTCAATGTAACTTCTCGGCATAATTTGTCGGAAATCTCAGTGCTTCGGGTAGATAGCACAACTTAGCAAACATATCTATGCCAGCTCGGTGGCATCGATACATTTTTCTGATGTTCTAAATCAACAAGGACAGTGGCGAAACTACAAAATAAATTTGGACATGAGAGTATGTGCCTATGCTTTGGGCTTGGGCTAGAATTACAGTGGCTACACATATTTTGTGGTAAGGTTCAATTGTGGACTAAGGGTTTTTTTTTTTTTTTTCCCCCTGATATTGATATTGAAATTATGTCCACCATCGATTTCATAAATAGTGATGTTGTTACTGAAGAGCACTTGGTCGGATGACAAGTGTTGCCTTTTCCACGCTCTTCACCCGCGTTCAACTCAGGGGAGACGCATATGTTGTGCTTTGTGCGCGGCTGTGTGGTTGGGTTTGGTTCCTGGGCTTGTTGCCTGGGCTTAGGTATCCTTCCCCTTCTCTGCTCCTTGTGATCCATTGGTGACCCCTGAGATAGGAGTCTAATGAGCTGGGTGTATTTACCCGTATTAAAAAAAAAAAAAAACAGCGATGTCATTGTTTCTTGTTACCGCTTATAATGATCCTGAAAATGATTTTGATGTGAGAACACTGTATGCCTTACAAAGTCATGTCCACACATGATTCAGCTTCCAGCCCAAATGTCAAGTAGAAGACCGCAACGGACTGATGAAGGGGTCTCATTCATGTTTCTTTAGGTATATTCATATGGGTCCTTATTTAAGGTCTAGTTCGAGTCTCCTGCTTATAAAAAATATTTCTAGCTAGTGCAAATGTTATATCTGTTGGCTTGGGAAATGATGATCATGCTCTTTGTTCTCACCTTTACATTTGCAGGTGGACTTGCATCACGAATAGCAGAGTTATGCTGGTGAAAATTGGTGCCTACTAGTGAACCCTTTTGTAGCATACTTCCAATTTACGCCAAATTTTGTCACTGCTTAAAAAGCTTGTAATAGTTGCGCGAGGTTGAATACAAAATTGGAAATGATATGTCTAATCCAAGGGAGATAACCAGGTGGTGTTTTGTGCAGTGTGCTGTGGCTAATTCATTTATATACTTGCTATCTTGATTGGACCAAGCTGATCTATCTAATCCTGCTAAAACTTGACTTAGACTAGAAATAATGCAGCTTGATTCGACAAGAACGGACCCAACCCGAAATTACCTAGAAGAGTTGATTACATTGTCCCGACCACCTTTGACAAATTGACAGTGTTTCAGATCTGACCTGAAATGATCCAAGGTTGACATCTTGTCAACCGCTTCGTTCCAACCTTCTTCCATGACAATGTGAGCGTCTAGTTCATGGTTTTGTTGTCTTCCAACTTTAAACTTATGATTTAGAGGGATACCATGGCTTGCTTCATGAAGTTTATTATGCTAATGGAGATGCAGGACAAGTTGATCATTGCCCTATGGACTGTAATTCTGCTTTTTGATTACTTATTTATCCGATTGATAAACATTATCAATCAGAGTTGGAAATGATAGTTTGTTACATGCCTTCAGGTTGAAACCCTATGCTTTCAGTTCATTACACACCCGTCGAATTCTTAATCAATTATTGCACATCACTTATAATTTCATGAGAGAATACACACATAATTTCATGAGAGAATATTGTTTCTGGTTGTGCAGCACAACTTACCTGTTGGTTTCTTATATTAATCTGCATATTATAAATAGGAATCTGCATGTCTGGTGCCCAAATATGAGGGCAATTACTTGACCAGATCATCAAAATATGCCAAGACCAGGCTAACTGCCTATCTTATGTAGATTCTTTGTCTGCTGGTTTTTATTTACATGCAGTTTGGAGATAAAGGATATACTGTTGCGTGCTAGCAGCTAGCAATGCTAATGTTTTTCCTTGTGTGTTCTAGCTGCACATTTACACTGGACGCCTCTCTTGTTAGTTTAACAATTGGGAGATTTTCTTTGAAATTTCTATTTGACCATGGTAGATAGCCGTTAAAATATCCTCCATATAAACTGGCTTGGGCCTTTGCAGACTTTGATAAATTGTGGGATGCGTCAACATGAGAACTCAACCTGTCAAGATAGATGATGATAATAGCGTGAATGTTTGATTCAATACTTAGTTACGCTATTAAAGTCTAACCTAGGCTTCCAAATTAGGATCAAGGTATACAAATCTTTCAAAATATTAAATGAATAATGTGGATTGTGGGATCTGGATTGTAGTCGTTTCTTTTGCTACTGAGGATCCAGATCTGAATCTTTTAGGTGGAGGGATTTCCTGCTTTTGTGAACCATAAAAGTAATATTAGGTCATAGCCTAACATCCTATTGAGTATAAATCAATTCCTGAACCTGGGCCTTCAACCATCAGCGTAGGCTTTTAGTTGAGTTGGTTTTTAAATATGGTTTCAAAACCTTTCTGAGTGAGAGGTCTCAAATTCGAATATCAATAGTCCCATATTTATTTACTGCACAAGGTAAGATGAACTTTTGCAGCATTTACGCTTCAAGCCTAAAGGGCATTTGCATGAGGGGGCGTGTTGAATATAAATCAATTTCTGGGTTTGGGCCTTCAACCATCAGCTTAATCTTTTGATTGAATTGGTTCTTGAATACATTCAATAGAGGATTAGGTCAAGACATAGATCGTGGTTCAAATCAATTTTTTTTGGGGTGGACCGCATAAATCTTAAAGTTGGATGCAATGGGAGCAGTGAATTAGGTAATTTTATAATTTCTGTTTTTCCTTTCTGGATATTAGATAGCTATAGAGGATAAAATCGCAGCAATACAGGTCTCTTTATTGCACAAGCACAAGCCTTTCAGAAACCTTTATTATACAGCAAATAACGCTGACATTTTCCTACCTACACCAGTGACAGCCACCCATCACATGAATACAATGGACCCCATCAAACTTGGAAGATATAAATCATATAATACATTAAAAGTATAATTAAAAAGAAAAATAAATAAATAAAGACTCTAACACCCTTGAAAAATGCTAGGCTTGGTATACCTAATTATCTAGATCTAAGTTGTACTAGACTCGTGTTGCGTTTGTCCCCAACCTACCCTGCTTTTGTGGGTTCTCATGATCTATTGATGAAAAAGACTTACCATTAAGAGCTTTTTGTGGGAGTGATCCAAGAATATTTGAGTAAATTCCATCTTTCCATTTATTGATTTTTCATTTATTTTTTGCCCTTTTTGATTATAATTGTGTTACGGATATAGAAATGAGTGGGATTTAACTATATTTGATAAGGTATTCAGGTGAACTGCAGTTGAAAAGATAGTATAATTTTACAGTTCATCTATTTAACGATGAAAAATTTATTTGAGATTTTTCTTTTTCTTTTTACCATTGGCAGTTAAATAATTGTAAATTCTTTAACATTATGACACATCATCCGTCAGGCATATGAACTGCAAGATCGTAGTCTCGTGTTAACTACATAATTTTTTTTCCATTTGTGTGAATTTTAATATATTTGGGAGAATAAGGTGAGAGTTAAATCCAATAGAAATATAAAATAGAGCGTGTTATTTTTAGCCTGTAATTTTTTGGGGGGGGGCCCGAGGAGAACAGTTTAATAGTTAGTTTTGTTGGGATGAAGGCAAGAGGGTGAACAAAAAAAGAAGGTAAAAAAAAGTTAATACAAGGAGAAAAATTGAAGTATCTTATTTCCGATAGCTTATTATTACAGGTGGTTTTTTTTTTTTTCTTTTGCTCTTACATCATCCATTTTAATGGAGTCGAGCTACTATTAGCCCGATAAGGGATAGAGGTCTCCTATCACATACAAATTTTCTCCCTTTACAAAACTTAAACCCAAAACTTTGCTTAAGAAGAACAAGTGCCAAACCACTTGAACTAACCTGTATTGACATTACATTTATTTCATAGTGATATGTTATCTAATTGGTTATTTGGATTGTAGCCAAATATAAGGTTTCGTCTACCCTGAAATGTTGTGAGGTGCTAGTCTTAATAATTAGCAAAAATCAGCTTAAAGGTCCTATTTAATTATTAGTTGATTTTAGTTTAACAGTACTCTATTTTGTTGTATCGTTTTAATTAAGCCCATTGAAACTATTAATTATCAAAAAATACATAATATATAAAGTTTTATCACGAATTTATTTTGCAATTTAAAGTTCTCTGATCTTGTGAATCAATGTTGATGACTGTCTATGATACAATCGGCTCGCTTTGCAGTTTGCATGCACAGAATGCCCCTCGTGTAAGCGTGTGTGTGTGTAACGCATCTAATCGCTTCAAAGAAACAATTCAAAGTAGAATTGTTGACCCCAAGAAAAAAGAAAAAAATCATATGTAAGAATTGAAAATGGTGATTTTTATCTCACAACAGAGATCAAAGCGTTGATTTTTAATTAGTGAGTTGAAAATGAAATGGCCAGCAAAAATAGTATTGTGAGTCTGTAACGCATCTAATCGCTTCAAAGAAACAATTCAAAGTAGAATGATTTTTTTCTTTTTTTTGGGGCATGTCGTTTTCTTTAATAAATGTTGAATACATGTGAGCAAATCTGAAATAGCTATTAAAGTCTAAGCACGTTAATTTAAATAAAAGACCTAAGAAAAATACCTGGATCTCACCAGTAGACGTCCATAGAAACATTGCGTACATTTTGTGTATATATACACACTACCTAAGAGAATAATGTTGTGAATTTAGGTCAAACCATAACAAAAATAAAAAATTAAGAATAAAATAAAATGAATAAATCGCAAAATATTATGGGGCGTGTTCGGTAAAATTAGCTATTTTAATGATGGTTAGCTGTTTAACTAGCTGTTAGCAGTTTTACTAGCGATTAGCAGCAAGCCACTAGTGGTTGGTACTTAACTGTTTAACTAGCGATTTAAAATAAATGCGTTTGGTAAATGTAACGGTTGAAGTAGCAGATTTATATAAAATGACTGAAAAAACACAATAAATAAATATTTTTAGTTAATAAAAGGAAGAATTTTATAATTTGCAATGCAACCACTGAACAGAGGTTCCTAAAAACTACTTTCATTACCTTTTGAAAAACGTTACATAAATCACTAACCATTACTTCATCTACTACTTTACAAAACACTTTTAGCAATGATCCATAACACTTTGACCACTACAAACCACTAACCTTTACTTCAACCTGTACTACCGAATACGGCCATAGACTGGAGGGTGGATGTTACTGTGCATTAATATTGTTCACCCAAGTCCCAACAATGAACAAGCTGGTGATTTTTAACTCTTTCTGAAAAAATTCTGAATT